>VDFB02012107.1:0-32102 GCA_007258455.2 Sequoia sempervirens
CAATGGATAAGACGGTGACCCAATTAAGGTTTCGTCATGCGATACCTTTGGAACCTTCCAACTACATCAACTACGGGTCACAAGTTGGACTGCAAGGCAACAACCTTACAACACTCCTACGGTACAAGGAAAGGGATTGTTAGTATCACAAGAACGGAACCAAAATGGTTCACGTCAGGTTCACCAAAAATGTAAGAGAGGGGGACCATCGCATGCAAGACCCCAGGTCACAGAGGGTCGAGATGCGAGAGGCTGCACTAACTTACCTCAGCTAAATGTATTGTTTAGGGTGTGAGGATGAGAGTGATGAGGAATTTTGGGTCCTACGATCACTCTACAATCCTGGGTTTCAAGGTGGGGCTAGGCGAGTCAATTTTTAGGTCCAACTTTGCACCTCAGGGAGCTCTCTTCTCGAGGACGTTAGTGCGGACTTCGGACGACAGCGCAGCATGTTGGTGTCCTAGAAACATGATGTGGTCTATACAGTTAGATTACAGCAGAGACAAGGTCGAACTCATGAAAATGACTAATAGCCTAGCTTAACAGCTTCTAAGGGAACAAAATAACATCATAAAATATGACAAGTACAAGTGAAGATGATAAAATAGATATACCAAGGCTAAGGTGACGAAGACAATCTCGTAAAAGATCCTATTCACCAGCTAGCTCCATGAAGTGCGTCCACCTACACACAACAAGAGAGAGAATGTTGGGGGGTGGTTTTATAGGGGTCTACCTCAGTCAAACCCCTCGTTTAGGTGTTCCCACCTCCACGGATAGCCAATGAAAAAGAGATAAAGAAGTAATAAAAACACAAGCACTACAAAAACAGTACTATGCTACTCAACCAAATGATAGAGGAGAGGAGAGGGAAGCTTACCACCTCCACCAAGAGCACTCAAGGTTGCTTGGGGGAGAAAATGAGAGGAACTCAAGCCTCTATTGCAATGGCGTGGTCCCAAACTTGCTCTACTGATGTGGTGGAGTGTTGATGTTGCTGCTATGGGATGCTTGAATGCTTGGAAGTGAGTGGAAATGAGCTTGTGAATGAGAGTATGAGAGCTTGATGTGGTGTAGAGTTCTTCGAATCCTTCATCCAACAATCTTCCAACCTCTAAATGCAAGTTCAAAGGTTGAATATCAAGGAATGAGAAAGGAAACGGCCATATTCGGGTCGAGTGGCCAAAGGAGGCGAAACAACTTCACTACCAATGGGAAGAGTAATGTCTCTATTGGCTCAGCCGTAGGAATCTGCCAGGGATGTAAGCATGTCGCGCGGACGTCTACACGCCGCGCGGGCGTCCCCAATAGAAATGCCTCCACCGACACACAAAATAGGTGCCAAGTGGACTGCCATCAGCGAGCTTAAGTGAATTTAAGCCTCTGACTTAGGTTTTCTAAAGTGTAATAAGGAAAAAAGGGGAATTAGGGTGTAAATTCGCTCTTATACAGTTCATAAATGTCAACCTTGCATTATCATGAAGGAAATTGTTGAAAATAACAAATGGTGTGATATGATATGGGAATGTTTATAGATGAATGTAATTTTATCTATTATTGAACATTTTGGTGTGATACCATTTTGTAACCTTAATATTATTTTTAGCTTAATCCATTTAAGAAATGAAGAATGTTATATCAACAAGGATAATAGGTGTATGTTGCATATATAAACTGAAGAGTTAAGTGACATTAAAGAAAAAATCACTTTTCTTAGGGTAAGGCTCAAACCAACCTCACCTTGCTAATATCATTCCAAATTTCCTGAATATGATAATTAACATAAAAAAGATATTTAATTATTATAATAATCTATAATTTTAGGACTATGCAAAACTAATTTATCCATATTTTGTAAACACGTGATAACTTAGGTTTTACCTTGTGGGTATAAGTTGACTATACTACTACCTGGGAATACAAATGAACTTGAGAGGGATACATAGCCATTGAGTTATAAGATTTCAAATTTTTAAGTAGTGAGTGTAATAACTATTTTCATGAAGGGTGAGTAGAAAACTCTAAGAAATAAAATTGTCATATTATTGACTTTTTGATAAATGGATAGCTTGTAGTTTCGTGGATGTACTACATACCCTTGATTCCCATGGTATGGGATATGTAGGTACTTAATGATGGATGGAATTGAAGAATTAGATCAAGTCTATGGATTTTGTGTCATGTCTAGGACTTTTCCTAATAGTTTAAGAACGTTAGCCTCTAGTTACCATGAAGGATGGTTAAAAAGGACCATCAATGTGAGGTAATATGTGAGTGTTTATACATAAATTCAATTTCAAACATTCTTGAATGTTATGACTTGAATAATACTACATTAATAAGGATTGTAATAGGTGTATATTACAAATATATATTAAAGAGTTAATTTGTCTTAAGAAACAACACTTTGGTTAGGCTAAAACCTAAATGAACCTCACATATTTAATATCAAGATACTCTACCTAAATTAAACAATTTAGATATAAAAAGTAATATTTGGTTATTCTTACAATCTATAATTTTAGGAACATGTAAAACCAATTTTCCCATATTTTATAAACAAATGATAATTCCATGTTTACTTTTTGTATAGTAGCTAGCTATACTACTATTTGGGAATGCAAATGATCTAGAAAGGGTTGCCTACCCATAACTTTACTTATGAAATTCTAAATGCTTGAACAGTGAATCTAATAGATAATTTCATAAGTGACGAGTAGAAAATATCTAGGAAATAAAATAAGTGTATAATTTACCTATTATTGATAAATGTATAGAGATTGTAGTTTTGTGGATGCACTACATACCCTTGGTTCATATGGTATGGGATATATAGGTAGTTTATGATGGATAGAATTGGATAATTAGGTTAATTCTAGATATTTTATGTCATTTATAGGACTTTTCCTCAAAGTTCAAGAATGTTATCATTTGGTTACCATAAAGGATAGTTAAAGGGAACCATTAGTGTGATGTAATTTGGGAGTGTTTATTGATAAATAAAGTTTCATCATTTATTGAATTTTATGGTTTAATACCATTTTAAATAACCTTAATAATGTTTTTAGATTAATCTAATTATGACTTGAAGAATTTTATATCAATAAGAACTATAATAGTTTTTGATGAGGAAAAGCAGGTTTTGAAGGGACCCAAAACCCTTTACAAGGTGAAGAAGCTACTAGAAAAATAATCTACAAATCAAACCTCAACCCAACAGCAACAACCAAACATACATATTCAAACCGGACTATGCTGCAACAAACAGGTTTTGAAGGGACCTTAAACCTAAAACAACTAGGTTTTGACAAGGACCAAAAACCTTAAGAGACTAACAAACAACTGCCTGACACAGATAGTCAACAAAAGCAACAAGACTCCCCATCAAAAAACCATAGGAACCCAACAATCAACATACAATAGCAACCCACCACAAAAGGTGGAAAGGGGACGGTATCAGAAAAATGCAAGAAGTCAGCATCCTAGCAGCACAAGCTCACCCAAAACGAGGAAACCAACTCAGTCTCCACCTCTAAATGAGAGAGCTCCCCTCTATTGGAGAGGATATCATGATCCACTAAACCAACACAGCCAGAGATCTCCAACCCCCTCAAACTCCACCTCAATAGGATCAGCAACTGAGGGAAGGAACCCACCTCCATAGGGTCCAAGGAGAAAGCCAACACAGCAACCAAACAAGCAACCGTAGCATCCTTTGGTAACCTCACAGCCATCAGAAAAAAACACACGAGCTTCTAAACTTTCAGAATAAAGAAATATAATAGCTCAAACCACAAGTGACCTTCAGTCACAAAAAAACCATGGACCTCCAAGCCTGAGAAGAGAGGAAGCAACGGAGGCTTCCACCACACCCAACATCTCAACAAAGGTAGACTTCCCAACAAGAACAAATGTCAAACATAGCTCCCCCAAAGAGCCAATCCAAAACCTTGCAGCCACAAGGAAAAAATGCTTCAAAAAACCATCTACCTCCACAAGAGAGGAAGCCAAAGGGAGAACAAAAGGCTGCATAGAACAACCCCTATAACAAAACCAAGAGAGCACCACATAAGAGAAAGTGGCCTCTCCCTCCACAGCTCCACCAACAAGCAAGCCCCCAACTCCAGAACTCAACCCGCCACGCTGAGTCGAAGGATGGAGACCACAAACACCAAGCCCAGGCAAGGAGTCAGCCAGGATAGAAAACTGCAGGCTGACCACGAGCAAAACTGCACCCTTCCAAAGTAAAGCGGCGCAAAAGGAGAAGACACAGGTGACCCACTCAAAAATTCGGCCAACCACACTCAAAACCAACGCCTAAGAAAGACTGAAACGGCTCCAGAAAGGAGCCCCAGCATGAACAGGAGGCGCCAAACAAGCTTCGGCCCAGCCAAGTAAATAGAAAAGAGAATGCAAGGAAGCAACACGGCTACCACCATCTCCCAACAAAAACACGGACACTAGATGCCCCAAATGAGGGCCAAAGACCAGAGAAGCCTTGCCCATCACAACAGTAGGCCCACCCGAAGAGTAAAAAACGAAGGGAGATCCTGAAAAAAACCCCACGTAGCGAAGAGAAGGCAAGGAGAACTGTCTCACCAGCCATCCTTCCTCCAAAGACAATGCCAAAGTAAAACCGGCAGAAGAAGAAAGAAAGAAACACACACCCCAAAGCTCCAAAGAAGGCAAAGAGAGCAGATCCGCAGCCAAAGGAGCCAACGAGCCAGCCAGGGCATCTGCATCCACATTAGAACCCTCTCCATCATCGTCGCCATTGTCTGAGGAGTTCAAAAATCAACCCGCATTATGCTTCCCGCCCGAACGCTTAACTCCTTTGCTTTTAATAAGAACTATAATAGTTGTATGCTTGGGGTTCACTTAATAAATCAATGACATAAAATGTGCATTAAAAGGGTATTAATAAACACTCCCAATTTTATTTCTACCCCTAAAATTTATATTTTTGATGCCCCTACCCATGCACATACACTAGTATAGTTAAAATTATTCTTTCCTATTTTTACCAAGTATCACATGTACCTAGTTTTTGTTACATTTTTTATCCCCTTATTATTTGTACCCTACCATCCAAGGGCATTGAACAAACCTATATTTGACTAAAAAATAGTTTTGATTGTTATCCCATACATTAAAGATTTTCCATTGAAAACCAAGATGAGCTATGGAAAACATATCATCCTATAAGCAACTTTGATTTAAAAACACTAATGCATTTCAAACCCTAAAACCTTGCCACATACCAACTTTATAAATAAATATACCTAATGATATGTCTCAATTATAATATACATATTAAATTAAATTATAAGGGAAAGGTTTTAGAGATGCTCAATGATTCTTTTGGGCAGGTTCTAATATTACCAAAAGTATCCAATAACTAGTTTTAGGAAATTTGGATAGGATTTTACTAAACATGCATGACTTGGGTGTGACCATTATTTCCTTTGTTAACACATTAGTTAGGATTAAGTAGGTGACCTTCGAATTGTGAAGATTTGATACATTACAACATCATGTGGTGTAGGAAAAGAATAGCCTCAGAACATTGGAAAAACTAGCATAGTAAATAAAATTTCCTCTAATTGACTTGTTCAAAGTGATCTACAACGGATTTAAAATGATACTTATAAACACACCACCATTTTGCACATGCTTCCCAATATCCAATACCTTCATGTATCACATTAATTAAATTATCTCATTTCCTACTAATACAAAAATGGTTTATTGGGTCACATTTTGTTTATTTAAAAAAGCTCAATATGCATGTACATGATAAGGTATTGCTTTAGAGGTGTATCTCCCTAGGGTGTACAGTTACAAATCTATACTAAAGAGTTAAGCTATATTAGAAAAAAAGGGTAATGTCCAAGCCAATCTCAACAATTTAATATCAAGCTAGTTTATCTAAATATAATAATTGACATAAAATAATATTTAGTTTTTCTTACAATCTATAATCTCAAGATTGTTCAAAATTGATTTTCCCAATTTATAAACAAGTGATAATATTATAGGTTTACCTTATGGATAGTAGTTGGTTATACCATTATTTAGGAATGTAAATAAGCCAAAACTAGATGCATACTCATAACTTGAATAATTAAATTTTAAATGTTTGAATAGTGAGTGCAATGGCTAGTTTTATATTTTCATGAGGGATAAGTAGTAAATCTCTAGGAAAAAAATCATATAATTTACATGTTATTCATAAATGTATAACTTGTATTTTGTGGATGTACTACATACCCTTGATTCCCATGGTAAAGGATATGTAGATATTTGATTATAGATGAACTTGGGTAATTAGGTTGAGTATAGATATTTTGTGTCATGTCTAGAAATTATCTTGATAGTTCAAGAATGTAGGTTTAGGTTTAAGTTGACTACATGTGTCATAGAAAGGATATGTGTGTGGAATGTTTAACAAATAGTTGTCTCTCAAAAAAAGTAAATAATAATTTGTGTGAGGAAAGATTGGCATTAAGTGATTTATTTGTTGACCCAACTAATCAAATTATTACATATGGTATTGGAATCAAAGTTCAATAATTAGGGACTTAAGTGCCTACCATGAGTCTTTCTCATAATGACTAGAGATACTAATCTAATTATAGGTTACACATCCTTATGAATATTGATTACCATCTATGCTTTTCATGTTCCTTATTTACCCATGTGACTTTATGTTCAATATTATCCTAGTTATCCATATTGATATCAATATATTACATGCTATGATCTATATGATCCATGTTCATATTGCTCCTATGTTGTTTAGCTCATTTTCTATTTATCTATTATATATTCTTAGTCATAATGATCATACATAATTGTGATTTGACTCTTATAATTGTGTGCTTCTCAAGAACTTCCATCTTATATTGGTTGTTTGTGATATTAAATGTATGTTTTCATATATGAATCCCTTTTAATAATTCCATATTGTGATTATACATTAATCTATGAATCCAAAAATGTAACAGTAAACAAACAATAATATTTTTAATAAAAAACCACTAGAAATCTATACTATTTTTAGAAACTAAAAAAATTACATAAGAGTTTCATTTAAATGAAGTCCACTAATCTCCCACTCTAGCATTAATAAGAGATGCACTAAAAATAATAAAAATAGAAATTCCTAGAGTAATCAAAACTGCTAAATTTTTCAAAGTGTCCTTCCTCGTCCCCCCGCCCTCTACGGACTTGAGGTAACAGAGGCATCCTTCACTCAAGGACCGCCTATTTGCATGTTTCATTTTCATTTGAAACTCGAGAAACTTTATTCCTATATTTGCAATACAACCAATACTATATTTTTCATCTTTCTATATACAGATCATTTTCAGCACAGTTTATACACTATCAAAGGATGAAACTTGCAGAGTTATTAAATCATTCTTCAGAACCCACTAAATCATTCTTCAGAGTTATTAATTTTTATTGAAAAACATCAAACCTTAGTTACATCGTGGTTGATCACAAAACCTTGTAACTGAATGCAACCGCAGTCACAAGTGGAAAACCATCGAACATCAATATGGTTTCATAACTGTATACAACCAATCCCAAATACCTATCAAAAACCAACCATCGGGAAATAGCTTTGAAGCAACAAATTCAAACCTCAGTCTTAGATCATAAAGCATTGAAACCCTTTGCAATAGAAATCCTTTGAAGAGATTTTACAATAGTCGACCAACACTTTACCATTGTAGTGCACCGAAATACCCTTTTCTGAGATCTGCCTTGAAGCAAACCTTAGTAGACTGCAGCTACTCCCTTTGGCATTCGTGCATCAATGTCACCACAACAAACTAGGAAACGAATAGACATATTTAATTTAGTTTGTGACTTGAGCAATGTTCAACTTTTTAATAACCAATCATCTCCAAACCGTAGAGTAAGGACAGAGGATGGAAACCATAAAAGATCCTTGGACAACTGCATATCACTGCTATACTCATGCATCGAACTCACACTGTGAAAGTACTAAGACTATCATTGACAAGAGACAAAAGATGCGTATCACCACCATTAGTTAAAAAGACAAATCTGAGATAAAGAACTAAGAGAACAACATAATAAAAACCTTGAGATACTTTCACCTTGAGGTTTACAATAAACTCTTTTTGCAAAATGTGTATATTTGGTACGGACAGATTTGCAAGAACCTTGGCGTCATACTACTGGCAATAACATGCATACTCTTGCAACAAATGACTTCCAAGATAATACAACACAGTGAAAGAGGAAAAGGGCCACAAATAATGAATAGCTGACAAACTGGAACTATGAACTGTGCTTGTAATCACTGCTACCATGATACCATTCCTTTGCAAAATAGGTAAAAAGAACAGAACAGTACACTAGCACTGCTGTGGTAAACTGAAAAACCTAAAGATCTCTCAACACTATATTTCAGCAATAAGATTCTCTCAACACTGTCAACGTGACTGTATTGTCATATCAAGATAGCATTGAGCAGAGTGCAGGAATATCTGGATCAGCATCATATATATCAATGGAACTTGTAATCTGCAAACACTCACCTTGTATTCTCACAAAAAAAAAACTTACAAGTGAAAGCTAGAACCTGACAGCTTGACTGTACATACTGGGAAGAGCACTGGCAAAGTTTGACAGAAATGTGAAACCATGTATTGAGAAATTCAATGAAGAGCAGTGTCAAACATTGACTGTGATCACTTGTATACTGTGAGAGAAAAAAACAAACATGGAGACCACTGTATGTTATCTGACTTTGATTAAGATCTGCAATACTATATGTTGAGTTATGCAATGAATGTCTCTGTTAAACTGTGACTGCCTTCTGTGACTGAGAGCATTATGCTTTGGTAATGTCACAAACTTTGACAATAAACATCAACCACTCAATGACTACAATCATAAACTGCAAAAATAATCATAGCCATTACTCCCTTTGGACGGCCAGGCTTAAACATCACACACTAAGCCTTCGACTGCTTAGGTGGTGCTTGTGGGCCCTCTTAACTGTCCGTTGCCGTTCTGTTCTCCGTGCGCTTCTCTGACTGTCCACAGTGACAATCACCGTGACGGCTAAGTTTGAAATTCAATTTTGAATTTGCAATCTCCCGCTGCCGCTGCATCTGCCGCCCAATCTATTAAAGAGCAGCAATAGTACTTCTCCGAGCTCGCATTTCTTGGCTGTCTTCTACTGTGTAAACACACCCTTCCACTGATCTCCATTTAAGGTTCATCACCGCAATCAACAACACCAAAGCACTGCAACGCCTCTTCCCTGACCAGTCATTCCTAACTATGCACAAGATGCAGATAAAAATCCCGACAAAAATGAAACTTGCTTTAGTGTGTTCTTGTAAAAAGTGGCCGCTTAAAAAATGGCATTCTGCAAGCAGATTTAAAGAGCTACGATGGGTTAAATATGCGATCTTCTCTCTTTGATTATTTATTTCAACATGGCTTGCAGTTTAGTTCACATTTAAGGATTTTTAGTTTAAAAAATTAAGAATCTCTCTTTGGCTTTCTTTTCTAAATGATTCTGTGTCTCTTCATTAGCAGCATCCAACTCACCTAAAGACTTTAGATAATTCCTGTCCTGGAGCTTGTCGGAGTATAAGGGGGCTCGCTTGCTTATGCTACGATCCATGTTAAGACTTTCAAATGCTGAGAAGAAGCCATACCAATGAATGTTGGATCATAGCTCACCAAACCAATCCAATATAAAGAGCTGATAAATAACTAGTTCTACAGGTTTATGCCACATTTATTTACTTGGTTTTATCATAATTTCATACATTAAATAATTTGAGTACTATGAGAGCATTATACTGTTTTTTTCTTCGATTGCAGAGTGATAGTGACCATTCATCCTCTGAATCAAATAGAAAACAAGTATCATAGTGATAAATAATTGATATTTTAATTTTAAATATTCAGATAAAATTGCATTTTTTTATATAAAATTAATTATAGCAAAAGTAAATAACATTCTTATTGGATTGCTGATAAGTATTAATGGTTGCTAATAATTACATATTTATTATTATTTTTAGTTTCTAAATACACATAAAAGTTAAGAGTTTAAAAATATAAAATTATTACAAAAATATTAAATAATTATGTTCCATATAGAATCTATTAATTCTGAAAGATATTTTCTGTTTATAAAGATTTTCAAGAAAGCTCTTTACAATTTATACAATGACTTAATAACAATAAGATGATGTATGACAATTGCATATTATTATTTTAAAATATCTAGAATAATATTCAGATGAATTTGTAATAGTTCTTATATAAGATTTATTATGATATAAATATATATTTATCATTTTAAAATTATATATTAATATTTTTATAAAATATGTTAAGAATATTTTCTAATGAAAACAATTGAATCACATATATATTTTATTTTAATGAAGTTACACATTACAATAATTCAATGGATCATACAATATTATTAAATTATTTTAAAAATGAAATAATATTGATTATGATACATTCTATATTAAAAAATATTTTATAGCTACATGCCCTCAATGTACTTGTCATTGATCTTGATCTCCAATATAATATCCTTCTTGTCTAACCATGGATCCTTGCTATGGAAGATGTTTGTCTAGCTTACATCAATACATCAAGTTCCCTCATTTAGGAATAGAAGTAATAATTCTTAGTGATCCTCAACCTTCCAATATTGTAAAATGTTGGAGGAATAATACCATAAATGTGATTATCGTCCCATTACTAAAACCACCTTTAAAGTTGAAAATCCTACAAAATTTGAAATTACAAAATATTGATCTAACCTAGATCTATGACTGTCTATCCACATCCAAAAAATGATTTTCTAAATTTCATTTCAAGATCCTTGAAATAGGTTGGAATGAGTATGAAATCTAAGATGCATTCTATATGGTTAAACTCCTTTCACCTAAAATCTAGACGTTCTTATCATGAATAAGGACCAAGTATCATATTAGTTTGGCACAAGTTCTTTTATTAGACCAAATTTTCTTACTAATGAAAATATTGAAAGATCAAATTATCTTAGTTGTATGAGGATGATCTTGTAGTGTGTTTTTAAAATAATAAATATCCCATCGCAAATAGGATGTGTTGAGTCATGAATGATAAAGGAAAGGGACTAGGTATTCATGAAGAAGGGATTATATAACCTATACAAGTTTATGAAAATGAAGGATCATAAAGCCTAGGGTACATGTACCTTGTTGATCATTTTAAGGATCTTGGTGACGGTTCAATAATTTCTTAAGAAATTTCATTCGACATTGAAAAAATTCCTTCTATAGTCTCGATGAAGATCTTTCTTCTACAAACCTTTTCAATGGTAACACTATCCTTACCATCGACCTTGACATCCAATGTCATGAACTCATCAATTGAGACCAACAAGATCATGTACTTCTTGACTTCTTTCAAAATGATGAATCTATCATTAAATTTTTGGGATTTTGAGACCACATCCCATTGGGGAGCAAGAAGAGTTATTTAAGCATTCCTAGCTTGCGATTTGATTGGATACTTTGGATATGGGATTAAGATTAGTTATCAAGATGATTCATTAGTATTATAGTGCAACTTAGATCATTCAATATGGAGTCAAAATTACTTTAAGGGAATTTTTTAGATTGATTCCTAAATAAGAATTATTTGGAAAGATAGTTACTATTATACATGATTCAAGCTATGATCCTTGACAATGAAGTTAATTATCTCTAGGGAATCTTCTAATTTACATGGCCTCAAATTTAAACTCTTAACTTAGTCTCCAAGCCTAAAATATTTTGTAAATAATGTATATAAAAAAACAAATTTTATACCTTTGGTTAATACATAATCATGTGCATCAAGTCTTACAAATTAAAAGACTAGGATCATGACAATATGTTAATAGAGAGATATCATGATCTTAGAGATAATAATTGGCTTGTTATTACTTGTCATGATATCAAGGAGATAGTAATAAAAGTTCCATTTTTATAAGTAGATAAGAATTATCTCAATGGTTACTAATATTTTATTTATGCAAGTGACTACAACACTAGTTATAAATTTTATTCAAATAGTTAAAAATTGATTCAAGTAATCTTTACAACCACACATTGAATTTTTTTATGTAACTTCCACATTCACTCATTACTTTTTAGTAGAAGTATACCTTATATCAATTGTAGTACACTTATACTATCTTTGAGTTACCATTCCTTGATATTTATTGTCTAGTTGGGAACATCTTGTTGGCTATTGTGCTTGTTATTTAAATTTTTATTCTCTTCTTGGGTACTTAAATTCTTGAACTCTTGTATTCCTTATAATGTGTTCACTATTTATGTCACAAATTCTCATTACATAAGGAATATTCATCTTTGATGATAATTTCTCTAGGATCTATTTTTATTAAGGTTGTCAAAAAATTCTTGTAAAAATTATTTCCTCAATTCCTTATGACTAGATAAATTTAATGATGACAACTATATTATTGGTCCGTGAGCAAAATTATTTTGGGTCTATATGAAGAACCCATGTATGGCATGCATATGGTAAGATCAAATTAGAAATTGTGTAAATTATTGTTTATGTACTATATACTATCCATACATAGGCATGACATTGCCAAATATTAAAAAAATCTTCACTATCTTAGACTCTGCAAACATGCAGAATAAGGTAAAATTTTCCTTACAAGTATTGTGACCCAATTGCATGTTATTTGACCACATGCAGGTTTGTAATAATGAGGAATATTGGTTAGTGTTATTCAACCTCATAAAATCTTACAAAACATAAGGAGCTATTTGGTGACTATGCAAGCCTACAAACAAAATGGAATGAGTTTAGTGCTATTAAACTATATCTGAGGTTTTCATATTATTCGAGTTTAAATTGCATGCCTCGATCAATTATAGGTTAATATTTTGCAGAGGTTTAGGTAATATTGAATAATTATTTTATTCAGGTTGACTCTCGAGTTGAATCCTATACAACCATTAGTCTATACACCACATATACATAAAATTCTTAAATATATTAGAGTGGATTCCTTTATACAATTATATCTTGGCCTATATGTATTTGATAGAAAACAAGACAATAGGTTTTTTTCTCGCAACCTTATTTAGGCTAGTTGCTTGAGGATTTCTTGCTTTCCTTATATTTGTCTTCATTTAGGCATATACCTAATTATATAGGTACTCATCCAAGTCTATTATTTCTCACCATGCCTTTGTACTCATCCAAGTCTATTATTTCTCACCATGCCTTCCTATTTTCTTATGTTTGTCTTCAACAATTTTTAGTCTTGCTATCTACATTACCATAACAGTTATATTATCAATTCTTAGTTTTATCCTAAATCAAACTTTGAATTGTAGATGATTATACTAAATTTAATGTTTTATCCATATTATCTATAGTAACACAACATGGTTATACAATAGAAATTATTTACTTTCATAACTTTAGCTAAGACCTTATTTTTTCTTCTTAGAAAGTCGAATCTAACATTATTATCAAGATCAAACATTTATAACTATATTTGTATGATTCATCATCTTATTCCTACCATGGGATCATCATTATGAAAGAGTTATCAATTCTTTTTAACTTCAACTATATGTCATCAGGTGAACCCATAATAATGGGTTACAAATATTTGTATGAACAAAAATTAGAGCTTACCATAAAAAAAATTGTATGGCTTCGAATGAAGTTCCCCCTTCAAATGAAGGGGCTTTAAATGAATGTCTTTAGGAGGAGATAATATTATTCCATGTAGTTGTAAGAGGACAAGTATGCATACAACTTCCTAAATTCCCATGATAACAATGTATACCATGACACTTGTGACCATATGATAGGGTTAAATATGGTTAACTTAGTTGCAAGGTCTTTATTAGCTATCTAGTCACTGGGCCACTAATAGCTTGACACTTAGAATTCTCAAGCTCAATTTTTTATGCTTATAAATGGAACTAAACCATAGTGATGTAGTACCATCCTTGGTGGAACAAATAAATCCTACATCATCTTGGTTGGTTTGTATATAGTTATTAGAATTTGTAACATTTTGCCACATATGTTATTTATGCTTCATAATTTTGTTATAATATTTTAGAGGTGTAGTGGATTCATATATTCATATTTTAGGATAATGGAAGATCCACTTGAAGATTTCAATTGCACAAATAAATAAAAACTCTATGAACTTCCGTAAATATTCTTTGAAAAAGGGGTTTATTTACACTAGTACAAAAACAACAATATATGACTAAATAAACTACTAAAACTTGCATATAAATGACTAATTTTAGTCACGTGACCATTAGTAGTTTATTTCCGGTCATTTATAACGTGACCAAATTTATGATTAAACTATTTTAGTCATTGATTTGGTCATTGATTTAGTCATTGATTTAGTCGTTAATTTAGTCATTGATTGTTATTAATTGGTCATTTATTTCTAGTCATGGTAGTGATTTATTTAGTCATTAATTTAGTCATGGTAGTCATTTATTTAGTCATAGTAGTCATTTATTTAGTCATAGTAGTCATTATATTCATTTATTTAGTCATGGTTTAGTCATTTATTTAGTCATGTTAATCATTTATTTAGTCATTTATGAAATAATGCTTTCAGATGTGTATGCAAACTCTTATGTTTGGAGAATGCTATTACAATAACTAGTCTATGAAATTGAAAACTAAGAGAAAATTATGTTATGATTGAATAATATAAAACTTTAAAGCTCTTATGTTATTAAAACTTCAACAAATTTGGGATTGAAACAACATTGGAAAATAATTCTCTATATATTCAAACTACATATAAAATATGTTACAAAGAACTCTATATATAGAGTTTTGAATACAAAATATTTTGCAGTATACAAACTGCTTATTTATTATACGTTTAAAATTGAAAAAAAACTAAAACTAAATGGTGTGAATGTATGTCTTTAGTGATGCCACTATTGCACATGAGATGGGTAGTAAATGCATCTAGTAAGACACTGGTTTTGCATTTTCTCCTTGCTTTGTACCTATCCACAATAAAAAAATAAACATATTACTAAGTAACATAAACAGTGAATATCTTAAAAACAGATACCCATAAGTATTAGAGTAAGTCTAATAAATAAAAATGCATAGAATTAATGATATTACAAAAGAAATGCATTTGCAAAAGAATTAATATCAGAGTAATATCTTAAATATTACTAGTTTATTAGAGCAATATATCCTTGCTATGTACTGTCCATAAACATATTACTAAATAGTTGTAAACAATGAATATCTTAAATGCAAATACCCATAAGCATTAGAG
Source organism: Sequoia sempervirens (assembly GCA_007258455.2). Lineage (NCBI taxonomy): Eukaryota > Viridiplantae > Streptophyta > Pinopsida > Cupressales > Cupressaceae > Sequoia > Sequoia sempervirens. The sequence goes on from VDFB02012107.1 coordinate 15,380, forward strand.
TAAGTCTAATAAATAAAAATGCATAGAATTAATGATATCGCAAAAGAAATGCATTTGTAAAAGAATAAATATCAAAGTAATATCTTAAATATATTACTAGATTATCAAAGTAAGTCTAATAAATAAAAAATGCATAGAATTAGTGATATTGCAAAAGAAATGTATTTGGAAAAGAAATAATCTCTACTTTTTCGATTTTGGATTCAATTATTGTATTATTCTTTAAATCAAATCACTACAATATCTTGAAAAATTAAATTTCATTCTAAATTTAAATTAAATCCTAATTTCTAATTTAACAATTACTAATTTAGATATACAAGCAACCTTTCTTTTTTAGTTTTTCTTTTCTAATGAAAAAAAAAACTAGAAAAGAAAGATTGCTTCAAAAAATCTAAGCTAGTAATAAAATTATTTAAGAAATTTCATTCTAAATTTAAATTTCATTCTAAATTTAAATTAAATTCTAATTTCTAATTTAACAATTACTAATTTAGATATAAAAGAAAGATTGCTTCAAACAAAGCTAAGCTAGTAATAAATTATTTAAGGAAAAGCGAAAACTTCAATTTTATTCTAAATTTAAAATTAAATTCTAATTTATAATTTAACAATTAATAATTTAGATATAAAAGCAACCTTTCTTTTTTATTTTTTCTTTTCTAGTGAAAAAGAAAACTAGAAAAGAAAGATTGCTTCAAAAAAACTAAGCTAGTAATAAAATTATTTAAGAAAAACTAAAAAAATTATTAGAATGTCTCTTGATAACTAAAATTCTATTGTAATAAAATTATTTAAGAAAAACTAAAAACTTTAAAAAAACTTAAATGTATATTATCAGCTCAGTGAATGGAAGATACACTATGAAGCTATGAATGTGCTCGAAATTATTGAAAGCACTGTGAGAATAAAATGGGTTCAAGAATACAAGCCTAGATTATTTACAAAATCTACTTCAAGCACAAAATCTGAAAATGAATGAAAATAGGCCAAAGATTTCAGGAAATGTCAAAAGTTGTGATATTAAGTGGAAAGAAGTTGAAACAAATCCCTCTATTAAAATCAAGATTTCCAATAAATATAATAATTCTCTCAGTTATCAAGGTGCTCTCTGGGAATTCAGACACACTTTGGCTGCTCCTGTCGAATCTGTCATTCATTCCATTCACAATTAGACACTTTACTTGGATGAAGAGCATAAAAGAAAATTAAAGAAAGAATTTAAGGGCATGCCATTTACATAATTTTTGGAGTTTCCTTTGTGGAAACGTCAAGTATACAAAATTTTTGTTTTATTGAGTATTGGGTCTCTACCACACAGCCATGAGGAAGAGAAAATGAACATAAAAAAAAATATCCAGAATGCTATAAAGGTCGTGACCATTAGAATGCAGAAAGCCCTCAAAATAATTAAAATAGTAAGTTGATAGTGCAAAGTTTCACATTTTCTATAGAAATAAAGTAACCTATCAAGATTTATGCAAGGAGATACAAGGGTTTTTATCATATTGCCTCTACTGAGCTCGAATCAAGCCTATTCTCATAGAAATTTAAGAGATAAGAATAATGAAACTTACACAAGATTGTTGTAAGGGAGATGCCCTCCAAAGTCTTTAGAAATGAGCCTCAAAGATACTCCAATGGCATTCAAACAAAGAGGAGAGATATCAACAAATGGTAAGCAAAGGAAATAGAACAGAAAAATACTCAATCGCGACCAAGTGAGCTCGCTAAAATGCTTCAAAATGGAGAATAATTTTCAGTTTCAAAACCAAAGACTTACCTCTACAAGATTTTTTTTTTTAGGAAAATCATCATAAACAATAGAATGAGTCACCATTCCACTCTCAAACCCTACCCAGGCATGGTGGTGTTGAGTTTTCTCCAAAAATACAAGTGAAAAATGGAATGAGTTTCTTCTCCAAAAATACAAGTGAAAAATGAAATGAGATTAGGGCTCAGTTTCTTTTTGATTTAGGGTATTTTCATTACCCTAGGCCCAATGGTTTATTTTTCACATTGTATTAAAGAAAATAGGTACCTTTTTATGATTTTTATTAGAAAAATCAAATACCATCGCCAACTTTTCCGCTTCTTTACTTCATTTGATTTTGATTTCAAAATTAAATCTCCCGCTTTTAAATATATTATAATATTATATTTATATTATAATATAAAAAATATATTATATTATTATATAATATATTATATATAATAATAATATAATATTAGTATTTAATATATTATTATATAATATATATATATCCATATAATATCATATTATATTATTATATATATGTATTATATTATTATATATAATATATATAATAATAATAATATTATATTGTTATATAATATAGTATTTAATATTATATATATATATTATATATATCATATTATATTATAATTTATTATTATAATATATTATTTGTAATATAATATATTATTATTATTATATTATATATAATACAATACACTTCCTCAATTCAATTTTTTTTAATTAACCACTTTAATATCATATTGTCTAATTTTTATGTGTGACTAATTATTTAGTCATTTTTATTTATGTGACTAATTATTTAGTCATCTTTATTTGCGTTTTGAAATGAAAGATAGCCTTAAAATGCAATTGGATTATTTAAATCATATTTTTTAGTGAAATTGACCACAATTTCTCTTTGATCCCATTGACATACTAACACAATAGGAAAATCAAGTGGCTTCAAATCATAGATTAAAACATTGAAGTGATTTCATTAACATAATGAGTAATACAAAAGTTAAAGAATGTAAATGTTAAATTTTTTTATAAAATATGTAAGAAGGCCTTAAAGGCTGCGAGGCCAATGCCTTCACGCAATGGAGTATTTTTGGTGCATCAGCCGCCTAAATGACCAAATGGCCACAGCTTAGGTAGGGGTCCCATGAGTGGGGCTTAAGCTCTGGATTATGATCAAATTCAAAGAAAAATAATGAGTCATAATAGTCATTTATTTAGTCATTTTATTTTGAGTCATTTTTGTTTGTTTTGATATTAGTCATTTTATTTAGTCATTTTAGTTGTGATTTTAGATGGCCGAATTAGTCACTTATAAATGACCAAATTGAAGATCATTGTTGCCCAAATTCTACTAGTGTTAGTCATGTGACTAAAATTTTTAGTCATGACTAAAATTACAATCAAGTAGTCATTTGTTTCTAAATTCTACTGATGTTGGATGCATATTCATTATTGTTTTAAGGTTTTATAATTGGGATGCATGAAAAAGTGGTGCACCATAGGAGATGGATCTAATCCAAGAATATTAGTATAAGACCAAGAAAATATCTTTGAATATTCTTTTGATAAAGATGTAAGAATTCCTTTTTCCCTCAAGCTCACAAGTAACCACTATTTTATTGATGTTAGAGTTTTCCTCTGCTCTCTATTGACATCAATGGATTATTCCATGTAAGATCCCTTCCTTTCCTCCACCTTCCACATTATACCACTGCCACTCTCTCTGCCTCTCTCTTTATATACATATATATACACTCTGCATATATATATATATGCATATATACTCATATATATATATACATATTTATATATATATATATATGTATATATATATCTCTACTCTCCCCCTTTTATATACATATATATATACATATATATATATATATATATATATATACATACATATATATACATATATATACATACATATATATATACATATTCCATATATACATATATATATACATATATACTCTCTCTGCCACTATACATGCATATATTGTATATATATATATATATACACACATATATACACATATATACATACATATACATATACATGCTCCATATACATATACAAACATATATATATCTACACACACACACACATACACACACACACACACACACACACACATACATATATATATATATATATATATATATATATATATTCCTAACTAAAGCATATATATTTCTAATTAAATAAGTCTTCTTACTCCCAAAAATATGTTGATACATCAAGATTTATTTCTTAAAAATTATGACCCCCATTCAGATGTGGTCTCAAAGTCCCAAGAATTTAGTGATAGCTTCATCATTTTGAAAATAAGTCAAGAAGTATGTGATCTTCTTAGTCCCAATTGATGAGTTCATGAAATTGAATGTCAATGTCAATGATAAGGATAATGGTATCATTGAAAAGGTTGGTGGAAGAAATATCTTCATAGAGACTATAGGACTTTAGAAGGATAATGGTATCATTCCAACCCTTTTCAAGGATCTTGAAGTGAAATTTAGAAAGTCAATTTTTGGATGTGGATAGATGGTCATAGATCTAGGTTGGATCAATATTTTCTAATTTCAAATTTTGTAGGATTGTCAACTTTAAAGGTGGTTTTAGTAATGGGACAATAATCACATTTATGGTATCATTCCTTCAACATTTTACAATATCAAAAGGTTGAGGGTCACTAGGAATTGTTACTTCTAAGAATAAATGAGGGAACTTGATGTATTGATGGAAGGTAGACAAACATCTTCCATAGCAAGGATCCATGGTTAGACAAGAAGGATATTATATTGGAGATCAAGATCAATGACAAGTACACTGAGGGCATGTAGCTATAAAATATTTTTTAATATAGAATGTGTCATAATCAAAATTATTTCATTTTCAAAATAATTTAATAATATTGTATGATCCATTGAATTATTGTAATGTGTTTCATTAAAATAAAATATATATGTGATCCAATTGTTTTCATTAGAAAATATTCTTAACATATTTTATAAAAATATTAATAAATAATTTTAAAATGATAAATATATATTTATATGATAATAAATCTTATATAAGAACTATTACAAATTCATCTGAATATTATTCTAGATATTTTTAAATAATAATATGCAATTGTCATACATTATCTTATTGTTATTAAGTCATTGTGTAAATTGTAAAGAGCTTTCTTGAAAATCTTTATAAACAGAAAATATCTTTCAGAATTAATAGATTCTTTATGGAATATAATTATTTAATATTTTTGTAATAATTTTATATTTTTAAACTCTTAACTTTTATGTGTATATTTAGAAACTAAAAATAATAATAAATATGTAATTATTAGCAACCATTAATACTTATCAGCAATCCAATAAGAATGTTATTTACTTTTGCTATAATTAATTTTATATAAAAAAATGCAATTTTATCTGAATATTTAAAATTAAAATATCAATTATTTATCACTATGATACTTGTTTTCTATTTGATTCAGAGGATGAATGGTCACTATCACTCTGCAATCGAAGAAAAAAACAGTATAATGCTCTCATAGTACTCAAATTATTTAATGTATGAAATTATGATAAAACCAAGTAAATAAATGTGGCATAAACCTGTAGAACTAGTTATTTATCAGCTCTTTATATTGGATTGGTTTGGTGAGCTATGATCCAACATTCATTGGTATGGCTTCTTCTCAGCATTTGAAAGTCTTAACATGGATCGTAGCATAAGCAAGCGAGCCCCCTTATACTCCGACAAGCTCCAGGACAGGAATTATCTAAAGTCTTTAGGTGAGTTGGATGCTGCTAATGAAGAGACACAGAATCATTTAGAAAAGAAAGCCAAAGAGAGATTCTTAATTTTTTAAACTAAAAATCCTTAAATGTGAATTAAACTGCAAGCCATGTTGAAATAAATAATCAAAGAGAGAAGATCGCATATTTACCCCATCATAACTCCTTAAATCTGCTTGCAGAATGCCATTTTTCAAGCGGCCACTTTTTACAAGAACACACTAAAGCAAGTTTCATTTTTGTCAGGATTTTTATCTGCATCTTTTGCATAGTTAGGAATGACTGGTCAGGGAAGAGGCGTTGCAGTGCTTTGGTGTTGTTGATTGCGGTGATGAACCTTAAATGGAGATCAGTGGAATGGCGTGCATACACAGTAGAAGACAGCCAAGAAATGTGAGGGCAGAAGTACTATTGCTACTCTTTAATAGATTGGGCGGCAGATGCAGCGGCAGCGGGAGATTGCAAATTCAAAATTGAATTTCAAACTTAGCCGTCACGGTGATTGTCACTGTGGACAGTCAGAGAAGCGCACGGAGAACAGAACGGCAACGGAATGTTAAGAGGGCCCACAAGCACCACCTAAGCAGTCAAAGGCTTAGTGTGTGATGTTTAAGCCTGGCCCCTTTGGACAAATCAATGTAAATCACTCGCAAAGAATAACTGAGAAAAACATAGTAGCATTGTAACATTTTCAACTATAGACTCTCACCAACTTTTGAACCAAAAGCACCAAATCAGTGTCTAGGCAAAACACAGCACTGACATCATATCACTGTCAACAAGATACCCCCAAAGCAACTGAAAGCATATGTTGTTAATCTATCGACACCAAACCTATGCATTAGTATCCACTGGCAAGCAGTGCACCACCAGTCCAGATAACAAACACTAGAATGAGAAACATCAAGTCGTCATTATTGAAGAGTTGCATTGTCATAAATAAGGCATGTCATCAAGATCAATGTTCCACTGTAATCAAACACCATAAAAAGCAAAGTGATGATAAAAGAAGAGTTACATATCTAACACTGTCGAGCAAATGTTGTCATGCTATTCACTGTGCACTAAAGAGCAAAGTCACTGAACTCATAGAGCATTAGGTGATACAAAACATGATCACTGTACGAGCAACTCCTTGACATCTTGTAGTGTATTTGTTTTGGAAAAAACTCTTGTGGGCAAATCTAGTATTCTCCTTGTAAGCGAAGTCTTGTCTACACAATGAGATTAGAAGTAAAGCACTGTCATAGCACTAGTACTGTCAGAATACAACACTGTCTCAATGCAGAGCACTGTATTTCCTTGAAGCCACCAAGTATCAACTTGTCAAAGAGATAACTTCTTTTGATCTATCATAAAGCAACTCTATGCAACAAGTACCAATATCTTTCAGATTCATTATGAGACCAACAACAAGAAGTACCTTCACTGAATCAACAACATGAAATCATGAAGAATTTTTTTTGCATCAAGGACAAACATCAATGACCTTTGATATCAAACCAATGTTTGCCTACACACTGCTTGAATAGATAACTTCCATAAAAAATATCAATATCATAATACCAAACCATTGTGAAGCACAAGTTAAGCATGCTAATGGACAACATGCATTGATATCACTGCACTCTAACTAGAAACATTTTTATCACTGTCACCAAGAAGAATGCATTGTTACCTGTCTAGCATTTCACACAGTTACAACCAAGTGTACTGCCAAAAACAGAGAATGAGATGTCTACTAGCACTTGAAAACACTAATAAGAAGTATAAACCATTGACATGACTGTTCACAAGAGTAGGATCCACTACCAAGGTCCAACAAGATTCTCAAGTAAGGTTACAAACCATCCTGTCCAAGAACCATTTACTACCTTCCTTCTCTTTAGGTAATACAACCAAAAGAATAAACATTTCAATTAGGAACACAGAAATCTCATCAAGGCATTGTTCACCATATATTCACTGTTGTCTTGTTTCAAGATACTGTGTGCTTATACTATTGTATATTCATCTAAGGTCAAGGGCACTGTGACAAGGCACCGTTCAACCACTATCCACTGCACTATATGGTATTGGCGAGCAGTTCACTCTATGCAGCAAACACATATGCAACATACTTATCAAATATCCTTCCTTTTCAAAATGCTCCATGAACATACTTATCAAATATCCTTCCTTTTCAAAATGCTCCATGATAATTTTAGGATTTATAACTGTATATGCTTATCTTTGAAAGTGTTTATGACTGTCTTTAATCCATTAACCTTATAATCATTACAACTTTATAATCATTACATGTTCTTAGAGTATTACATGTTCTTAGAGTATTCCCTTTATCACTTTTTAATGGACTTCTAAAGAAATAACAACCATCATTGCACTCTTTTCAACTTTATAATCATTACATGTTCTTAGGGTATCCCTTGACACAAATGATCCTTTAAAGTATGTTTTGTATTAAATATAGTATAAGCACAATATACACTTGACAGCTATGCTGTCTCAAGTTCACATTAGAATTACACAAGTCACTGCTGACACAATGACTGCCCTGGAGGTTTTAACAGCACATACAACAGGAAAGTAAAGCTACAATTTCACTGTGAAGACCCAACTTCACTTTTAGCACATGCACAAATCTATAAAACATAGTGGTAGCCTTTTCCTCTGCTATGCGATGGCAAAAGAATAAATGTAATTGTTATATTTCATACTGATTCTGTTACAAACCTACAACGGTGCAACCTTCAATTAAAAGAATACCCAACAAAGTATGTTAAGAAACACATCGCACTTTACCACACACATTAATCAATATCAACTGAATCTTTGAATGGAGTCTTCACTTTAAGGTCAGGAGTGTCTATTTTAACGCAGCGGTCATAAAATGATTTGTCATAGTGATAGTGAAAGTCTATCTCGGGGTCTAACTCATAACAGTCTTCAATTTCCATTTCACTTGATTGCTGTGGAAAAACAAGGTGGGCCAATAAGCATTGACATTGTTTATGAAGAGAAAATCTATCAATCTTATCATAATTAAATGAAACTGGCAACAAACACGAGAAAGAAGCAACGAAAAACAGGGCAGCGTTTAAATTAAAAACTAAAAGCAAAGAAAATAGAAACTTATTAGCCTCCTACCTCTACAACAGCACCAGGCGACGAACAATGAATCGTAGCCAACGGATATGCCATCAGGTCTTTCCAAAAGGCTAAGAAAAGAAAAGAGAAATAGGCAACGTCATCAAAGCAGTCAATATATTTGTCAAGAGAAACACAGAAAGAATGTGTTAATTTCTATAACCCAACAACAGATTAATTGCACAATAAATTCATAGAAAGAAATCTGATTTATAACAATTAACACAACTGGGTTAATTAATAACTAATAACAGCGGAATCAAAAATAACATGAAGCCAATCACAAAAAGATAATAACACAGATATACCCAAGAAACTCCAATGCGAGGAAAAACCTGCAAATGTTGGATCTTCTATTCAGCCTAACAGCAAACTTTTCTCTCGAAAATACAGTATGAGTTTGCTACAGCAATCTTACATTTATAGAGCCTAGTTGCTTTACTTAGCGTGCAAGGAAAGGATCTTTCCTTGCTTTCTTTGGCTTTAAATACACATAAAATCACTCTTGGATTTATCTTATCCTCACAAACTCGGAAACATTCTATTAAAGAATAAAATCACGCTATTACTGAAAGAAATCCAGCTTTCGAGATTGCTTTAAAAGCATTTCTAGCTTCAAAGTTGCTTTAAAGTAATTTAAATCATATCCAACTCAAGTTGCTTTAAAACAACTCCACATCCCACCTTCAGGCTACAAAAATCAGCACTCCCTCTTAGCAGGGAAGGTGTTACTTTTACACACACCCAACTTGTCACTGAAGAATTCAAACTTGCTCTTCATCAAGGCCTTCGTTAGGATATTTGCTATTTGTTCGTCCGTAGGAATGTAATTGAGCTTCACTATCCCCTTCTCCACACAATCTCTGATGAAGTGGTACTTGATCTCAATGTGCTTTGACTTGTCATGAAACACTGGAGTCTCAGAGAGTTTGATGCAACTCTGATTATCACAGTAAATGACTGTAGGATCCAACTCCTGATTAAAGAGCCCAGCTAGAAGTTTCCGAAGCCAGATAGCCTCACATGTAGCCATACTGGCTGCCATATACTCGGCCTCTACAGAACTGGCTAACTAACCCATTTTTTTATTTGTACCAAGAGGCTGCTCTAATCCCAAACTGAAATTACATCACGGAAATTGCTCTTAGATCCAATGAATTGTCTTTATGCACTTGTAGCCATGATAAACCCTTGAGGCTTCACTCCATCTTGCTGGAACATACTTCAGCCCATAATCAATTGTGCCCTGGGGATACCTCAAACATGCTTCACAACTATCTAGTGCACATGTTTAGGTTCCACCATAAACTGACTAAGAGAGTTCACTACAAAACTAATTTCTAGCCTAGTGTTGACCAAATACACAAGAGAGCCTATAAACTATCTATATAAAGTTAGGTCCATTGCCTTTGATCTAGAAGCATCTATCTTTTTTCCAATGGGTCACAAGTGGCATTGGCATAGGCTTACAATTCTCCATTCTGAATCGCTTCAAGATATCAATTAAGTACTTCCCTTGTCCAAGGAAGATCTCTCCCTCTTTCTGCCACAACTCCAATCCTTGAAAGTAGTGCATCAACCCCAAGTCCTTCATCCTCAAGCTCTCTGCAAGATCAGAAAAACATAGTGTGCTATATGGGCTCCTTGTCCTGTGAAATAGTTCATCAACTTATGCCCACAATATAGAAGTTCACCTTCACTTGAACATAGTACATGTTTGGATCCACTTCACTCTTGATGAAGCCCATGCTCTGCAAGTAATTGTCAATACGTGAATACCACGCCCTGGGAGCCTACTTGAGTCCATACAATACTCTTTTCAACCTACATACATGAGAATCCCTCCCATGTGCTTCAAATCCTTTTGACTGCTCTATGTAAATCTCTTCCTCAATCACTCCGTTGAGGAAGGCCATCTTTACATCCATTTGGTGAATCCTCCAACCTATTTGTGCTGCTAAAAGTATTAGGCTCTTATGGATGGTGCACGGCTGCTAGAAGCTGAAATTCTAAATCATAATTAAATCCTTCCTTCACAGAAGCCCTTAGCTACAAACCGGGCTTTGGAATTCTCCACTACCATCTGCGGCATGTAATCTTATCTGACCATCTAGAGGCCATAACAAACATCTGCAGTCTTGGTACTACCTCCAACACCTTTGTTCTTCTGGTGGGAAGAATACTCTTCCCACCATGGCATCTCTCCGCACTTGGTGCTTGGATGCCTCTTTGAAGCAGAGGTTCTCGCCCAAATTAATTCACTCATAAGTTACCACATACTTTCGGAATAGCATTTGGGAGCCCTTCTCTATCTGACTGAATCTTGAGGATCACCTACATATTCTTGAGTCTCTCTCAATGTCTGCTTAGCTACCCTGTTTCTCCTCTTCTCTGTAATAGGAATCTGAGGCTAAGGAATTATTTTTTCCTCTGTCTCATCACCCTGCTCAGCCTGCTTGGTCTACTCTCCAACTTGCGTGACTAAAGTTTGAGGAATTTTTGCTATCTCAACCATGGGTGATTTCTCCTCCTCATTCATCAAGTTGTTTGACTTTTGAAGAGCCCTCTCTTCCTTGAACTTCACATCTCTGTGAACAACTATTTTCGCAAGGGCAGGAATATAAACCCGATAAGCCTTAGAAGTTTCACTATACCCAATAAGGATACCCTTCTCTGTAGTAGGTTCCAACTTGGTTCTCTTCTCCACAAGAATGTGACAATACACAAGGCATCCAAAGATGTGAATGTACCCCAAATTTGGTTTCTTGCAGTGAAGGCCTCTTCTAAGTCAACACTAACACTTTGTGAAGGCTCCTATTACTTGCAAATATACAGATTGTACAAACTTACGCCCATAAGAACCAAGGAGTCCTAACCATGAAACATGGCCTTGGCTGCTCAACTATAGCCATATTCTTCTATTCCAGCAGCCCCATTCTATTGTGGGTTTATGCCCAGCGGGCTAATCAACTCTTTCTTGATACCTTCCTGAGAGAAAAAATCTTTGAAGGCATTCAAGGTATACTCACCTCCATTATCAGACCTCAATATCTTGATCTTCCTCCCTGTTTGGTTCTCCACGAGAGCCTTAAACTCTTTGAACCTACTAAAGACCTCATCTTTATTCTTCATGAAATATATCCATGTATTCCTAGAGAAATCATCAATGAAGGTAACATAATACTCATATCCATTCAAGGATGTTGTTGACATAGGTCCACACACATCTGAGTGTACGAGATCCAAAATCCCTTCGGATCTAGTGTCGCTGCTTGGAAAACTGGTCTTGGCATATTTCCCAAGAGCACAACCCTTGCACACCTCATGCTTTTTTGTCTTCATCTCAGGCAGCCCCATCACTATTTCCTTAAGAATATTAAGTGCTCCATGGTGAAGGTGAGCCATCCTCCTGTGCCACAATTCTCCTATCCCTTTACAACTACTAACCAATGCATGTGTTGGCTCAAACTGTAACCGAAACAAGCTGCCATGCCTGACTCCAATCACTTTTGCAACCTTGGAATCTTTGGGATGAATATAGATTTTTCCCCTCTCAAAGGTCATGATGTAACCCTTGTCTTCCAAAGCAGAAAATGAGATTAAATTCTTTGTCATGCCAAGGACATACTACGCATCCTCCACCAGCAAAGGTTTGTCAGAATCCCTCTGAAACTTGGCAATGCCAATACTTTTTGCATGGTACTTGGCATTATCTACAAGCTCAATATAGAAATCCAACTTCTTCTCCTCCAACCCGGTAAGAACATTCCTCGGCTCCCCGTCATGTGGCGAGAAGCCCCACTGTCAATATACCATACCCTGTTGGAAATTGAACTTGAGAGACGGGCAATGAGTGAAAACTCATTCTCAAATTGTGATGCAAACTCGTCCACCTCTGTTGTAGCAACAACTTGCTTCTTCTGCTTGTCCTTATTTTTCTTATTCGGACATTGATTGGCATAGTGACCCATCTAATGGCAGCAAAAATATTTTATCTTGCTTAGATCTTTCTTCTTCCCACTCTTGAAAGAAGAACCTTCTGATTGCTCTTTATTGGACTTCTTCTTACCCTTGCTTGCAAGAGCAAGATTTTCTTCATCTTGACCCTTCTTCGTCTGATCTCCTCGATGAGCACCTTCACGGATCTCCTCCTGATCAAAATCATCCCAAAGTCTTGCCCAATCAGGTAGCCGATCTCTGCCGACAACACACTTGACAAACACTTCCCAGTGCTTCGAAAAAACCATTCAAGGCTATACGCACCAACTCATCTTCATTAATCATCTCTCCAACAGCAACAAGCTCATCCCTGACCTATGTCAGCTTGGACAAGTAAGAGGTCACACTCTCACCTTTGGACATCTTGGTATTATGCAATTTGTCCTTGAGCATCATCTTACGACTCTGATAGTCACTCTGATAAAGTTTTGTGAGTGTATCCCACATCTCCTTGGCTGTGTCTTTCCCCGATAAATGAGGAATTAAATGATCTCTTACTCCATCTAGGATAATCCTCTAAGCCTTGGCCTCTTTGACTTCATGCAAATCTAAGGCAACAAGATCATTTTTTGGTGGTCACTTATGTACTAGCATAGATCCACAGCCTGTTCTCCTTGAGAACAAATGTAATTTGAACCTTCCACTGCAAGAAGTTAGATGCACCCTCAAGCCTGTCCTCGTATCAAACACTGGTTTCCATTGCCACAAAAACAATTGGAGATGAAAATATGATTTTTTTCATGAAATCTGCATCACAAATCTTGGCTTCATATTCAAAGTTTAAATTTCGATACCATGTTAATTTCTACTCTTTAACAGCGGATTAATTACTGGCCAAATTCTGAGAAAGAAATCATTCCACCAACAGTGCCTAGTGGGACAATTAACAGCTAACAAGCGAAGCAAAAATAGCATGAGATCAATGGAAAAAGATAATAGCATAGATATACCCGAAGCCCAATGCTGAGGGAAAAACCTACAAATGTTGGATCTTCTATTGACCCTACTTGACCAAACTTTTCTCTGAAATATAGTAGCAGGTTGCTACAGCAATCTTACATTTATAGAGGCCCCACACTACTTTGCTTGGCGTGGAAAGAATCTTTCCTTGCTTTCTTTGGCTTTAAATACACATAAAATCACTCTTGGATTTATCTTATCCTCACAAACTCGGAAACATTCTATTAAAGAATAAAAATCCTGCTATTGCTGAAAATCCAACTCGAATTGCTTTAAAGCATTTCTAACTCGAGTTGCTTTAAAGTGATTTAAAGCATATCCAACTCAAGTTGCTTTAAAACAACTCCACATCCCACCTTTCGAGCTACAAAAAAATCAATAGAATGCACTCCATACCTTCCCTTCCCATCTTCTCTATATCTTCCAAGTCTTTTCGAGTATACCACCAGCTGCACTTCATATCTCCCTCACTAAACTCGAGGTGCATCATCTCCTCACGAGCCCCTTTCTTCAGATCTTCCATGTATTTACCATGACCCATTTCACGTTCGTAATGTCTCCCAGAGCTATCTAAGGCACATTTCGGCCCTTTGCCCCAGATTTCCCCAAAACACTAAATCTACCCTCACCAAATTTAGCCTTGCTTGCAAATAATCCATTTTCATCCTGGATAATTGTCAGCGTCTGCCTCCTCACTACCATTTTTTATGATTATGAAGAAGGCTTCGAGTTTGAAGGTCTTGATAAAAAGAATCCAAAAGAGAATTTTTCAGTAGATTTCTTTGTACACAAATAGTTGTTTCCGAGAGGGCTTTAAAGCAAACAGGGTAACCCAGCTATATGACCATTAAATATTCAACAACAAAAAAAAAGAAAACGAAAATTAGGTCGAGCTTATCTTGTGAGAATTGGGCAAACTGAAATTAAGGTTGTTTACTCATAATCAAATTCATAAATGTTGCTAAGTTTAATTTTGTTTCTATATTTTCTTGTAGAATTGTAACCCTAAAAAGTTTATTGACTAAAGATACATCAAAAAGTTGTTTTAATGGTCTAAAAAGTATTTGAAAAGATACTAAAATAAAGTTCTATTTTACCAATCGATTACTCACCCTAGATATCTATTATGTTGTAGGTTACAAAATTTGATGTTCCTATACACATTTGTACAAACTTTAGAGACCTTAACAAAATATTGTCAAGGATGAATTTCCACTACCTAACATTCATATTCAATCATATATTTTAGTGAGTCATGAAATGCTATCTATGGATGGATTCTTAGGCTAAAGACAAATCTTAGTAAACCCCCAAAACTAACAAAAATCTACATTTAATACACCATGGGAAAATAGTTTGTTATATCTGATCATGCTCTTTGGATTGAAAAATAATGGAGCTATATACCAAAGGGCCATGATGGTAATCTTCCATGATATTATGCACAAAATTAGAAGATTATGAGTAATTTTTTTAGGAAATCCAAGAAAAGAATATGTCATATCCAAGATTTAAGAAATATCTTTGATAGTATAAGGTTTGATTAAATCCTAAGGAATACATCTTCAAAGTCAACAACAGTTTCCTATTGGGTTTCAATGTATCTCAATAATGCATCAATGTTGATGATAAAATATCGATACTACTATTAGTGTGCTCTTTTATAATCACATCGTGTTGAATGTACAAGACAACTAAGAGGGGGGGTGAATCAATTGTACATTAAAACTTCAAAACCCTCATAAACATTCAAATCCATATCTACTTAATTTACTATTAATCTATTACATCAATTAACCATAAAAGCAAATAACAGAAACTAGAACACATCAACACCATGCATAATAGAACACCAAATTTATGTGGAAAACCCAAGAAGGGAAAAACCACGGTGAGGATTAACTCACAATATAAAGTAATAAAAACACCAAATATAATAAGCTCACTATCAGAGGGCTCACTGCCCAGAAGAAAGAAGGGATCACTATTGGATTATAGAAGAAAAGAAAGAAGATTGTTACAGTGAGAAATTCATCTCAATGCAACAAAAAATTCCACCACAGCATCACCATCTCATTCACGGCCTTACTGAAGATTGCATACACCTTTTTCTCACTGCTTCTAGTAGTCTAGCACATTGAAGCTCGCACTGGACTTCACAAATTCGCACTTCACAACTCTACATTTCGCATTACTCACATCAAACTTATTTCTACTACTCATCCCTCATCAACGCAACTCTTCTTTATAACTTCTTCAACCTTGAAAACATTCTCCAAGGTCGGCTATGCACATCACAATGCAAATTCAAATTAGTTGGCACCAAAATATTCCCGTTGTGGAAAGGAATGAAGGCAAACCACAATACTCCTTAACTCAGACTAAACCTACTCAAACACGCCATGCCATGCTTCCAAACACTGAAATTAGTGTAAACACCCAAGGTCAACCGAACTCGTGTAAACACCATTAAAATTTTAAGTACACAATTCCTTTGATCCAATGACAACTCGCAAACAACATACATCACTTGAACATAATCTAGAATATTCCAAAGATACCCTAAAATCCAACAAATTCCTTTGCAAAAAATTTCACCTAAAGAATGTACACACCCAGTACACTTAGACAATCTTCCATATATTGCAACTCAAGAAACTAGCTTGTGGAGCACCAAACCACTAGCAACTTCAACTGAAGATAGATATAAGAATTATCAACACACTTTCAAATCTACAAGACCAAAAACCAAACTATAGAGAAATGCAGAGAAAAAACATTTCTCCCAGTCACCACTGCAATACACAATTCACACACTAGTGAACATAGATTTTTCTACACAATGATCCAGGCCAAGAAACCCTAGATATAACACCTATGAACATTTTATCATCATATCTAAACCGCACAAGCAGATCTTCAACCCAGAATAAATGTGAAGTGAAAATAGAACACTACTTTGTAGCACAAAACACCTCTTCAACACACTATTTCCTCTTTTATTCAATTTTTTTCAAAATCACTTGGAAACCA
>VDFB02012108.1:0-14673 GCA_007258455.2 Sequoia sempervirens
ATAAACTAAATGCAATTGACTGATTTAAATGGATGAAAATGAATGCAAAAGTGAGATTTAAGCTATGTTTTAAAATACACTATGATATGCAAGTAATGAAGTAAATGAAGAAAATATACAAAACAGAAAGAAATAAGATGAAAAAAAGTGCACATAAGCAGTGTTGGATGAATATGGAATGTTGTGGATGGTGATTGGCATTGCTGAATTTTCATAGTGGGACTCATTCGCCCAAGGTGGTGAATTAATCCTCCTACTAGTGAAAAAGTGTCGAAAACTAGTTTTTGTCTATCGGGATCCATAATCTAACAAAATTCAGATTTTTAGTCCTAAGTTGGGACTTATTCGCCAATGGTGGTGAATCGGTCATCTCCCAAATTACTAAAAAATTAGGAGACAACTCTACAACACTAGATATGGAAATCTCTGATTGTCGAGTTGCCGAAGTCAATTTTGTAGGAAATGCGCATAAAACCTTCTCCAAGATTCAAATAGACTTGAGTTGACTTGAAGCACATAGTTGACTTGTAAACCAATATTCAACACCAAAAATTTTGTTAAATCTACATAGCTAGGTCTTCAAACACACATGTAATAAGGGAAATATGGTTGAGCATTAGCAAATAGGGGTTTTCCTTGGTCAAAACCCACTTTTGGTAATCAAACCCTTAATGAAATAATAAAAGGAAAGAAAATGATAAACTAATAACATGCAATAGCTATCAACTTACCAAACTCTTGATAATGAAAATATGAAGTAATATCAATGGATGTTCCAAAGTGCTTGAATATTGCTTAAATTGGTGTTGTAGAATGCTTGAATGAATGAGGAGATGTAAAATGAGGTGAAAATCACATATTTAGACACACTTGTGCCTTAGTTAACCATTCATACCTCATCACAGGGGGACATCAAGTGTTTTTGAATAAAATCCTGAAAGGAAAATTTAAAATTTTTGAATTTGGAGCCAAGGCAGACTCATTTGCCACCCATGGTGAATGGGTTCCACCTAGGACCTAAAAATATGTGTCAGGAATTAAGTTGTATTTAATTTTTTTGTTGAGTTAAGATTGAAAAATACACTTAATTAAAGCATATGAGGGCATAAAGGGACCAAATAAAGCATAAGAAAAGGATAAATAGTGAAAATGTGCCTAGAAAAGATGAAATCTTGTTACAAGACTTTACAACACTTCAAAATGGGACTTGATGATGTGTAAAAAAGTGATTTTTAGGTGAATTGTAATGAATAGAGTCTAGAAGAATGTACAAATGTCTTACAACACTTCACAACACCTTCACAAGATGTCATTATTTGAATTTTAGTACCTAAATATGCATGTTCAAGCCATGTCACAACATAAAATCAGAGAAAAATAGATCAAACACCATGAAAAAAGACCTAAAAGGCCATGAAAATGACAAGGGGCCATTTTTCTATGGCACAATACCTTTGAAGAGAAGGATATGCAAGTGCATGAACAATTGAAGAAGCCTATGATAATCTGGAAGGTGAGAAAGGTAGTTGAAGCTTTTGCAAAAAGCATGGGCATATTAGTTGAAGCAGTGAGGGAAGCTAGGAGGAAAAGAGAACAAGCTAAAGAAGGAGAGTTTGAGAGAACTAAGTCTCCTAGTTCGATAACATCCTCTACTAGATCTAGATCTACAAGGAGCTTTGCACTCTCATCTGGACCTGCAAAGAAATGAAGCCTTGTAAAAGCTCAAGTCAAGACATCTAGGAGAGAAGGAAAGAGGAAGAAGGATAAAATCACAAGAGTCTATGTTGTTGTTGACGAGGATGAAGAAACTGAATCTTATGAAGTAAGGGAAATCAAGCATAAAAGCACAAAAGCATCAAAATTCTCTAAGGGCAAGCCCTTCGGTGAAGAGAACGAAAAGAAAAAGGTGAAAACTAACATATCAGGTATGCCTGTAGAGGAAGTGGAAAAATCTTTTATTAAGGATGGTAATCTTAGACCACTTTCTGAATGGCATGACACTTTTGATAGTGTCGGTCAAAGAATTCTTGAAGAAGCTACAATAAAATATTTGAATATTTTCAATATGACTCTCATAGAAATAATGTTAGACTTACTTAAATGGCTATATGAAGTCTTAGAAATGAGGAGATTTAATGCAAGAACTGAAGAAGAGCAAATGAGAGAATGCATACTTGTTGATCTATGTCCGGTAATGTCTATAGAAGAGATGAAGAAGATCCTCAATGAAGAAAAAAAGGATTTTAAGAGGAAATCAAAGGTGAATAAGCTTATGAATGGGAAAATTGAGGAAATGGCAAAAGATAATAAGAAAATCCTTAAGGAAGTTCTGTTGAAGAACAAATACAATGTTCTTTCTAAAGAAATGCATGATAAAAATGTTCCATCTGGTCTAGAAATTGAAGAAGGGAAAGAAGACACATTTGAAGATACTATGAATCCTCTAGATACATAAGAAACTAAAATTCCTATGGAGATTGAAGCTCCTAAAAATGTTTCAGTTTTTGAAATTGAGATTCCTAAAGCCAAGCAAGAATCTATGATTGAGGAGAAGAGAGCTGAGCTAAAGGAAGTTGTTGTTGAAGCAAGAGACACTGCAAAGGTTGTAAAGGAGGTTTTAGAACAACAAGAGGAGTTTGACCCTAAACTAGTTGAAGGTCCTATCAACTTGGCCACTCTATCTCCTATTCAAAAGTTGAAGGTAGCATCATTTTCTCAAGCAAAGGCAAGGGATGAGATACTAAAATCTCACATTGAAGACAGTGAGTTGCTAAGTCTTTCATTTGGTATCTTGGAAAAAATCATTTCTACATATGTGAAGGATTCATTTGATTCTCCATTTGGTCAGCTAAAGAAGCTTATCAACTTTGTAAGTACTCATTTTGAGTCTCTTGAAAGGTCAACTATGGATAAGGTTCAGAAAGAATTTGATGCAAACAGGTTCGGTAGATTGAAAGGTATGATTGTTAATGATAAATATTTGTTAGCCACCTATGTAAAGAACATACAAGGTGCTTTATCTAAAGGTGGAAATATTTACAAGTCATCCTTATCTTTGTCTAAATTCACTCAAGAAATTGAAAATAAAATGAAATAATATGAGAAACAATTAGTAGATATTTCCCAAGCCTTTGATCCTCTAACCATTTTTGTGAATAAGCATGAAGGTCAAGTCATATCCCTGCTTGACAAGATTAAAATTCTGAAGCATGAAAATGACAAAATTGTTGAAAGGGTATATGAGCTCAGAGGACTAATTGGTCCTAAGATGGAGACAATGCTTAGTGCATTGAAGGAAGCACAGGATGTTATGACTATTAGTGATCTAGAAAATATTAAGATGAAATCCGACTTGTTATGTGGTCAAATGACTATTTTGGAGAGTCTCAAAAAGGGTTGGGAAACTAGTTTAACCCTGTTGAAGAACAATTTTGCAGACTTATTCAAGTTCATGTAAGTTAGAAAAGAAAGATTGTACATATGTAGTTTGTTCATAGAAATTTTGTATGATTTTTGGTATGTGAATTCTCGTATTTTCCATTGATGTCAATGGGTGAGAGTGGAATAGTGAAAAATGTTATATTCATCTCAGGGGGAGTTGTGTTTTGAATTTTTGAAGATTGGCAGTGTATTCATGTTGGTACTGATTTCGACACTTAGTCATTTTTCACTAAGTGTTGCCATCAATGCCAAAGGGGGAGATTGTTGGAAAGGGACACTACACAAGTCATTTGGTGTTGTCATTGATTCAATCCACACTTTAGTATTTTCTCATACCAGAAGTCAGATTGATGTTTTGTGATTAACTATCAAAGCTAGAATAGAGCATCCAACAAAATTGTGTTCATTGATTCATATGTAATTTTTTGTTATCATTTTCTATTGTGGACTTCAGCAAAGGTTTTTCGATGTATGATATATCCTATTTTTGACTCATTGAGCCTAGTATTGATTTGTGTACAAGGTAGAAGATTCAGTTGATTTTGTTTCAATTTATGAGTGTAAAAAGAGCGACTTGATGAATGTAGCATGTTGCAAATGTTTGAGGAAAATTTGTTTAAGGTATTTTCATGTTCGAGGATTTTTTTTGGGTCCACACTATGTTGTGGCCAACATTGGTTGGTGAGCATTGAAAACTATTTATGGTCTAGGTCAATAGTTTGTATATGTTTCATATTTTATAAAAAGAAAACATGTAATTGATGTAATTCCTAATCGTGGATATATATAAGTGATTGTTTATATCATTTTGGTTTGTGTTGCAATGAGATGTGAAATTCATAATGGTTATTGATTGATTCTGCACAATTTCATTTGAGTAGAAAGAATATTTGTGATCCAAATTAAAGTATACATCGTTTCAAGGCCAGTATTAGACAGAGTGTGAAGAATGTTGTAAATGTGCTTAACTAGAATTGTAATAAGGAATGAACAGATGTTATATTCTTAGTTCAAATCTTCTAGATGTAATCCAAATCTTTTTTTTTAAGACAGTGAGTCTTCCTTTTTATATTTGAGTAGTGAGCTCTAGGCATTCCACCTGAATGCATGTGCATTCCCCATTTGTAAACACTTATATTGAGTATACTCATATTGTGGATTGACCTCCATCATGGTTTTTCCCCTAACAGGGTTTCCACATAAAATTCCTTGTGTTATGGTGTTGTGGTTGATTGTTTTGTGTTCTTGCATCCTTCTTTTTCTTCAATTCTATAAGTTTTTTAAAGATCAAGTTAATAAAGTTAAATTTTTTAGAACACTAATTCACCTACCCCTCTCAGTGTTCCTTGATTCCAACGTGTCCTTTTTTTGGTGGCATCTTTTGGTTTGATGTCCTCCAAGACTATGATATTTCTAAGCATACGATCTCCCTTAGTGACATGATGCAAAGCGAGAGGCATCCTATAAGTGGTGATTCAATATTCTTTAACTCAGTGTCCTCTCTTGGATACATTAGGCATGATGTTCCCTAAAAAGAATACCTTACACGAACAAAGAAAAATCCCCTTTAACAAAAACTTGCATACATGACATTCAAAGACATTCAAAAGCAACTCATTTTCCGTAGGATGAATGAGTCCTAGATGAGGGTTTTGAAACAATTTTTTATTGATTTTTCAGTGATTTAGAGTGGTTTCCAAATTTTGGTTTGATACAACAAGTTTCTATTTTATTTTTCTATGAAATTTAATATGAAATGCAAGTGCAAAATGTGATGTAATGATAACCTAGAACACCTAATTTGATAATCAATTATTTTTCAATTTTAAAATCTAAGTTGATATGATGTAACACAATTTAAATGATATGTAATATGATTGACATTTTTATATTTTTCATTTGAAGAATACAAAATCTGCAATCCTAAAATCCTTAAATGAAATGCAAACTAGACACGCTAAATGAGAACTACTTCAATGCGAAGAGATGAAAATGAATGGAAGATATAAATCTAAAATGAAAAAGGACTCCAAAATAATAAAATGCAATGATCAAACTCAAGTTCAAAAGGTTGAGGTTGACCATAATGAAACATAGAAAAATAGGTTCACCAAAATGATTTGATAACAATGCACCTATTTCTCTAATTTTATTCAAAATGTGTGTTACAAAGTGAAAATGAGAAGTAGTAGTCAAAACTACCCTAACTAATTGTCAAAAGGAAAATTTGGAAAGGGTAAAATTTTGTTTACCTATCGCCAAAGATTATTTTTTAGACCTCACTAAGGACTCATTCACCCTATGGTGAAAGGGTCCTAGCTAGGGCTCCTAAAAATTAGTTTATGGGTTTTGTTCTCTTGTGATTTCACTTCTAGATTCTAGTTGTTCACTGTTTGAAAGTAAAAAAATAAATCTTGTAGATCAGTTTCTATGATTTGAAAACTTTTCATGTAACTTTGAAAACTTTGCAACTTTCTTCACTTTTGCTCTTCATTCGATCTTCAACCTAAAATATCCAAATCACAAAATAAAGAGAGAAGAATGTTGTTTGTTAGGGAATGGGTTTTTTTCTTGGTCAAACCTTGTTTTGGTAATTAAACCTTTAAATGAAATAAAACATGAAAGAAGGAATGATGAATGAACAACAATGTCACAACTCACCAATCCCTATTTCAAACTTTGGATAAATGTGAAAACTAGCATGAAGTGGCTTCAAGGAATGTAGATCTTGATCATGAAACTTGATGTAAACAATTCCTTTGATATTCTTGATTAGATCTTGAACACTTGCATCACCATATTAGCTCAAACATCATGCATGACACAATTACATATTTGATATGATGAAAGTGATCTTGATTGTTGCAATATTCTTCTTCAAATCTACCCTTGAAAGCCTTGAAAATGCTCTTCAATGCTCTTGATCACACTTTCTCATAATTTTTTTAGAATTCTTGAAGACTTGAAATTAATAGGTGAAACTAAGTGAAATAACCTCTTATTTATATATATATCTTAACATAAATTCTCAAAATTCAAATATCACAAGTCGACATTGAACTATAGATTTGAAGTCATTAAAATATCGCCAAAGAAATATTTCAAAAGAAGGGTCCTAGATCTAAGTGAGGAACCATTTTACATAAGGTGAATGGATCCTAGGCCACTTACCTAGGACACACATCTAAAAATGTTAAATATTATGAAAAAATAGGGTCCTAAATCTAAATGATGACCAATTCACACTATGGAAAATGGGTCCTAGGTCACTTACCTAGGACACACATATTCAAAAGTTGAGTGTTTTGTAATGGCATTTATGAATGTCAAGTTTTATCCCTAAAAAAATTGCATTTAATTGGGCGTGGATTTGAATTAAAGGGACCAATTAAGGAAAATTAACCTCAATCAATTAATAAAGGCCTAGATTAGTGTGAAAGTGTAAAGATACACCTTACAACACCTTAAATAAGACACAATTAGGTCTATTTTGTTTGAAAGGGCCCTAAACTTAATGTGAATATGAAAAAATATTACAACACTAAGTTAAAGGCAACATTAAGCTCATTTTATTATTAATATTTCCCAAGTTAATTGTGAAAAAGGGATACTTTTCCTACATATAGATGAATACTTGGTCAATAAAACCTTTTTAATTGAAGAGATGAATTGATCAAAAGTGTAATTAAATAGATTTGATTATATTTTGAAGCCTCTTAAATCATTGTGGTAGAAACTTACCAACAGCGACAAATTTAACATATTTATATCTTAATTAGGGGAGAGGGGCTAGTAGTTATGTGGGCTAACGTTGTGAGCATGTAGAAATTGCTTGGAATATCATAGGACCCTTTTTTGAAATGTGGATTAACCTCTTATCTATATATAAGTAATTTTTGGAGGTATGAGTCATCATACAACTTCCCACATCATCACATCTACTAAGAAGTGTCCAAAATTTGACTTTTACAAGATCCAACTGAAACTTAATAATGGTACCCCTAGTAGTTTAACCAAAATTTTTAATTTTTTTCTTCTATTATCATATTTTTATTTAATATAATACTTATATGTAAACTAAATTGACCAAATACTTATTGGTAACCATAAATCTTTTTTATCTATAGATTTTACATTCAACACAAATGGACCAATAGTTGAACACAAAAAAAACATTTTTGTTATAAAACAACACAATTATTTAAATATAACCCCATATAAAACAAATGTGGACCAATGGTTGAAAACTAAAAAATTTTAAAATCCCTTCACATTTTATTGGAAAATACAAGACATTTATAATTAGCTCACCTTTTTATGTTTGGTATGAATAAACTATTAATATGAAATACTATAATGCTTCTAAATTGCTACCCCAATAGTTGTAAAAATAAGAATAATCTTTTTTCTCTATGGTAGCAATAATTTATTCTAAATGAGTGTCTTATTTTAGTAAATGAACATTTTATTTTATAATGACACACTTATTATGGATATTTACAATATTTTATTTGAAATTTTTTATTTATTTATTTCCTTCTTCATGAATATTTTTTGTTTTTTTTTTTATAACATTCATACACATTCACATGTGTTCAGGTATGGGCCCATCTTGACCAACATTTGGTTATTTTTTGATTCACATGTGACTATTTATTTATATTATTGTGGCAACAAAAATTGTACTCCCTTCTTGGAGATAGTTCATTTCCTTACCTAATTTGGACCTATTTTGGTACCTTTGCATTAATTACCCTTTAAATAATCATTAATATGCCCCTAAGACCCATTATTTTAGATCTTGAGGCTTATTTTAGCTTAAAACCTAACAAAATCATTTAAAACATAAAAATTCTAAAAACCCACCTTGAAAATCTCGGGTGGGACTCATTTACCACCTTGGGTGAATGAATTCCCCTAGGTGGGACCCATTTTCCACTTTGGGTGAATGAGTCCCATTTGGGGATTTTATAGGGTTTGAGCAAGAAAATCACCTTTTTAATTTAGTTTTTTGCTTGATGTCATCTTTTGAGATCTAAATAACAGTAAATTAGGTGTTAATGCCTATATAAGCAAGCTCCTAAGTCATTTTTTCATCTAAGAAAGCATTTTCAAGATCAATTTCAAGATCCAATCATTCAAAGTCTTCAAGTATTCTCTCACAAGAGAATTAAAGTTTCAAAAGCAAGAAAAGTTGAAGTCTTGGAGCAACATTAAAGTGTTTTTGTAGGTATTCAAACTCACTTTCATTCAAGATCAAGCATTTTCAAGGGTTAACCATGGTTGTTTATGGTGAATCATGATGGATTCTAGGTTGGGGAGATGCAACTAGCCATCAAATCAAGCCTAATGACTTGTTTCCTAAGTGATTCCATCCTCCATTATTACTCTACATTCAACCTAAGGAAGGTACAAAAATTATTGAGGCTCATTTGGGTGATTAGAGATCTCTCAAAGTGAGTCATTCATTGTCATATTTCATTCATGCATCTCATTCTTACACATTAGAATAGTGTTGCATTATGTTTTGAATTTCTTAGTCTTAGACACAATTATGGCTAGGGTTTATGTTCATATTTACATTCAAGTTTCATTTTTTCTATCAAGGTTTAATTACCAAACTACGAGTTTGGTCGAGGTAAACCCTCTATAAGAAAATTAAGTTTATATTTTCTTTTGTAGGTATTTTCTCAAATTCAGATCTAGAAATCAATTTGGGAGAAAAGAGTAGGTGTCAAAGTGTAGATCTAAACTTTGAATTCCTAAAAAGGTTGAATGAGACTGACTCACTAGAAGTGGTGAATGAGTCCCACTATAGGTGTTTTTGAAGATTTTTGTAGATTTAGATACCCTTTTTCCATAAACCTAATCCTATACAGAAACCCAGATCTGGGACTAATTAGCCCAAATTGGTGAATGAGTCCCAGTAGGTCAAAAATTCAATTTTTTTAGTGTTCTAGAATTCATTCAAGTCTTCTTTAGATTCCTAGGTCTACACATTCCATCCTACAACTTGTTATTCTATTTTTCATACATTTTTGGGTCATTTTGTAATTAATTACATCATATTAGGGTTTAGTATTACATCTTCCATTGCATTTTTCTTTCCAAGCTCTAGCTTGGTGGTGAACCCCTCGTTAGTTTACAATCAGCCCCTAGGATAGTCCTATTACAAGCTATCTTTATCATTTGCACTGAGATCTCTAGGGTTACCATTTAATAAAATAATAGGAAAGTGGGTGTGCTTTATGTCCTAAACCATATGATAACATTCAACCCCCTTTTCTATTATTTCAATTATATAGTATAAATATGTGGTAAGACTAGGTATTATAAGTGTTGGAAGATGGTCAACGCTCCTCTCAAAATTTGTGGCATGGACTAACCACCTCCCATGGATTTGTTAACTCGGGCAGTTGTATCAGGCATTAATAGGTTGATCTTTTGGTGCAATGACAACTATGGGCCAACAATTGGTATCAGAGCTAAAGGTGTTAGGTTCGAATCCCCTCAGGTAACACTAAGGCAGAGTTTGTTGGTAGATGGTCAGTGCTCCTCTTGGGATTCGTTACATGGACTAACCTCGTGGATCCGTTAACTCTGACAGTTGTATCGGGCATTAATAGGTTGATCTTTTGGTGCAACGACAACTATGGGCCAACAATAAGAACATGTAATATAATAAAAATTTTCCCTTGTACAACTACTAGCCACTTTCCCTTAGTTCTTATCCCTTCTACATAAAAAAGGGAAGGTCACACCATAAACCAAGTCAAAATGAAAAAATGCTTCACAAATTAAATATGCAAATAAATTGCAACATGCATGCGATAATTAAAATATTTGTAATAATTCAATAACTAGCATTACCAAGTTTTATAGTCATAGCCAAAATCTATGTACTAGTTTTATGTACACACATGTACCATGTATCATGTTGATCATGACAAAAAATTAGCTTTTTGTGTTGATGGAAATTATAAGCCATGTAATTTATTTGAACTACACTAGTTGTCTCATCTATGTATAGACTCATTTGAGGTGTTAAATTTATATAAAAAAATTACAAACAACTATATAGATTGATTTAAAAAATTTAAAAACCAAGGAAAAGGGGAAGGTGCACTAGGTATGTCAAATTACAAGCATAGAATTCATATTGAAATATTACACTTGAACAAAAATATTATGCAAAATTCAAATTGAATCTTATATTCATATTCAATAGACAAAAAACAGACAAATTGCATATTCACAATGAATTAAAATCAAAAAACAATAAATCTTGAAAAATGGATATGCTCTAGAAATAATAGAATGTTTGTTTCTCACTTGGAAAACATGTATCTTATTCATATCAAAATCAGAATTATGGATTTGATCCTAAATTATAGATTTTTTATGAGATGGATGAATGACTAGGATTTAATATTTTATTATTAGTTTAACCATATTGAAGGTAGAAAAGATGCAGAGAGGTGGAAGCTATTACCCATTTTCATGGAGATAATTAGCGAGTTATGAGTAGTTATTTATATAATTAAATTATTTATTTAGTTTAATTGATTATTTAGTCATGTTGATTGACAAGCTAACTAATTTTATTAAAAGGTTAACAAATTTAATTGAATTGGTAATTACTTTGATTAATCAATTAATATGATGTTTGTTAATTAACTATGGAGTGTTAAACATGACTTTTATTAAATGGCTTGTAGATAATAGATTTATGTTAATATTTATGTATTTTTTAGGAAAATGAAACACTTAAATTATTTAAATAATACATATTAAATAATCAAATGTAGTTTGATAAAATAGATTAATTAAGATAAAATCAATTATCTTATTGAGTCGATGAGTTACCATATTTCTAGATATCAAGATTTGGGTAGTGGTATTGAGATGAGTATATGTGATATTTTCAATTTTACATTAATGATATTGGTAGCATTGAATGCATATATGGATTTTTTGATTCTACGTGGGCTAGAGATTCTAACTACTAGAGGTACACAAGTGGATATGTGTTTTAAGTAAGTAGTGTCATTAAAGAGGTTAAGAAAAATGATTGATTTTTAAAGTAAGCTAGTGTTGAAGTGTGATTCAAAGACTACAATTTGTTTGGATAAGAAACTTATTAATGGTATGAGATTAAAATATATTAATAGGGAGTATATTTGTTTTGAAGAAAATGATTGAAATCAATCAACCATAAATTAAGAAAATTGATACTAAAGTGAAAACTACAAACTCTATGAAAGAACTTATTAGTATTTCAAATTTAATGTTGTGTAGATATGAAATAGGTGTGTCTCATTCTCAAAAGTTACAACTAATCTCTAATCTCTTGTTTACGATGGAATATAATGTTGTGTACAATAAAGCATTTTATGTTAATTAACATGTAATATTTTACTAGGAGTTGTAGTCTACAGAAGAAGATATTGCAACAACCACTTAAGATATTTGAAAGAGGAGCTGATAGTCACATATATATTTAGTAATTATTGGAAGCACAACTATTAATGTAGTGCACTTATGATAAATCTAATAAATATGTGGCACGATCTAAGGGCTATATAATGTCTTAGAAGATGAAACAAAATACCACAAGAAATCTATCACGATTTTATTAACTTATGTGTTATTGCAAATCAGAAGTTGGTAGTGATAGTTATGCCATGAAACATACTACTCTTGGTAATGTAAAGCATGTAACTATTGTTTTTGTAGTATGTGGCATCAACGAAGTTTACAAGGAGCTTGTCCACTTAGAGACATCATACTATATGGTAAGTGAAATATGTTGACGTATTGTATGCTAAAATATTTTTAGGAGGACTTTGTATTCCATGAGTTAGTTATATATCTAGATGGTTGTCATTAAAATTAATTATTAATATATAATAGTTTGTCTAAATATGCCAAGGATATAAACTCATTGCAATAGAGACTAGAGATGTTTGTACATTGTTGATCGGTAAATTCTCGAGAGATTGCAGAAGAGGAGTGTGTTAGATATTTAGACTTTGTAAAGGACTATCAATAGATATTACTGTACTGAATAAGTGTTGATTCTGAATAATACAATTGTGAATGTCTCGATGACGATTTTTTTTTTATTATTAATTTGGTTATTGTTATTGTATGTAATCGTATAACTGCATACTATTCTATTAATTTCATATATTTGAAATTATTACATTTGATATATACGATGAACTATTGAATTGAATCATATTACGAATTCATTATTCTAGTTTGTTAAATCTCTCAACAAGGCTGAAAATCGGTAACAAGTCCATGACTTCAACAAAGCATCTGCAGTAGCAATTCTTTTCGTTCTTGATGATTGTATAGCTAATACTTCTGCATATCATTTTTTGTAAAGAATTTGAACACGGTGCAAGTCTGCTACCATATAAAATTAAACACAAATGCCTTGAGTAAGCCTATGGATCGGCAAATCTAATGGAATGCGATGAAACAAACATATATTTATAACTCCGTGTCATCAAAAGAAAATGCTTTTAGTTAAGGGCCAGTTATTGGAAAATCACAAGTGTATTTATACTATGAGAGTGAGGGTTATAACCCTAATTCTCTTGATGTAGAGTTTAAGTTTATCTACATCTACAATGCCAGCTATAAAGGTCTATAATATAAGACAAGGATAGATTGAACTGAGTGAACTGAATTACTTTCCAAAGAATTGGATTCATATTTATTTGAAAAATAACAACACTTATTTAATAAAATTCAACAGTGCCAATAAGGCATTTGCAAATTTGCAAAATAAAAGGTCACTGTTTAGTGTAGTGAGTCCATTCCAAGGGAAGTAGAATAGTGTTTTTGGACATTATAATATCTTATATCAGATGGAAACAATACTTCATTTGGAGATGGATATAATTTACATTAGAGGGAAATACAATTTTGTTAAGGTGATATGGGCATTTGACCTTTCCCAATTTAGGCATAACCATTGGCTAAAGATATATAACATAGTTCACAATGTATTCTATCAACTCAAATAACGTCGTACTTAACGAAGACTGACACTAATAGTTTAGTGGAATTAAAGTAAATTTGGAATTACAAATGTGGTTCATGAGTTGAGATTAACATTTTTCGGAAGGTGATTGAGTATGGGAAGGGTCATTGGGGGGTCTCCCAGGTTGCAGGCACTCTACACTGTTCTCTTGGTCGCCATAGCTATTCCAGCAAAAGGGATCATTTTCTTTTGCACCAACTGGCTTAAGTTGAATGTTAATTAACTTCAAATCAGTGCATGGCATGTCGTCGCTGCAAGCCAAGTAAACTGGAGTTTGAGAGTAAGTGCCTGTGATTTTTTCGTAAGTGACGTCTGATATAAATACTCCCGATGTTTGGTTGCTGCAGGCCTCTTTGTCACAGTAAAATTGATCGACATCAATGGGCACTTTTACGTTGGAAACTTCTATGTTTGAGAAGGACACGCTTTTCACTTGTCCAACTCCACCCTGTCGAGTGTTAAGAATAATAACAGAGGGCTCACAACATGTTCGAATTCAAGTTTTTCATTTAATCTTTGGCAAGAAATATATTCGGCGGAAACACTATGTTGCATAACATACCTGCCATGTTTTGATCCGAACGCCATTGGAAGCATCGTGGATGTTGCTGTCATAGACGCTTACGTTGGAAACGCAGGCCTTCGTTCCATCTTTTCCAAGTCCTCCAATACTGAGATCAGTCGCACAAAATAATTGTGCTCAGACATTGACGCCAACTCATAGAAGTGTTTATAAACACGTCGTAATTAAATTACCTGATACCATGACCGGGGCCGCAGTTGATATTGTGCACGCGAATGCCTGAGCAGCCTGTCTGTATCGACACGCAGTCATCTCCTGTATTATATTCGTTAAAACTTGTTCTAACAAATTACTAACATGTTATCTGAAAAACAAATGGACATAGCATCGGGAGTGATATTTGGTGTACCGCATGCCAGAGAGCAATGGTGTATTTCAACGTCTTCGGAATTCTGGAGATGAATTCCGTCTGTGTTTGGGCTGTTCGCAGGAGAGGAGGTTGTGACGTTAACTACTGTAACAGAAGTGCAACTGTCAAACTTGAGATGAAATTGTGGACTGTTTCTTATTGTGATACCCTCTACAGTCACGTCATAGCTTCCGTACAATCTCAATGCCTTCACACATTTACCAATTACATTTCAAAGTCATT
>VDFB02012109.1:0-22830 GCA_007258455.2 Sequoia sempervirens
AAGCACTTCGATCCTTATTTTTATTTTTGTTCCATCTCAAAATTTTGAGTGTAGCTATCCTCAATTTCATGTTCAATGTCAATACTTCCTGATTTCAGAAAAAAAAAAAGTGGCCACTTAAGCCCCCTTTTTGGAAACCATCTTGGTGCACTTACCCACTTGTTACATGACAACAATTTTAGATTATGATCCATGTGAACAAGTTAGAGGGCTAGGATTAAATGGACAAGAATAAAGGTAAATGTGGAATTAAATAAATAATATTTATTTAATTAATAGGGTCATGTGAAGGGGAAAAATAATTAAATAAATAGAGTAAATATTTATTTAAATAAAGGTTAGGATTAATGAGGGAAAAGATGAAATTAAATAAATAAATAATAAAATATTCATTTAATTAATAGCTTTAGGATAGGATAAAATTAGGTGTGGTTGGGTAAGAGCATATTTTAGGTGTCTACAACTCTCATGCAGAGAATAAAACAAAATGATTCATTAAGGATGTGAGAACAACCTTAGTTGCTAGATATGCTACCAATATAAATAAAACTAAAACTATTTTGGAAGTAAAATGACCAATTGATAAAGAGTTCAATGAATGGATAGATAAGTTTGCAAAGGTATATTGATCATTCCTCATGTCTTCCCATACACATGAGATATGTTTACAAGAGCCTAGATGTGATGTCTTATCACTAGTCAAGGGAGATAAATGGAAATCTTTTTGAAAAGTTGATAACAAAAATATCCTTGGGGTATGAAGTTTGTCTTCTTCTTTTTTTTTTATGTTCAAGAGCCTTTTCAAGGGGCAAATGAATTGATGACGCATGATTCTATCTAGAGATCTTGTTTGCAATGTACTCTTCCCCAAGTGACACTCAGCAAAGGTTTGACTATATATGGAAAGGAGATATTTTTGACACATTTTTATCTTGAAAATATAATGTCAATATAGGTGTTATTGTCATGAAATGGAATAGTGTAGGAAGAGTCTTGTGTTTTTCCTAATATATTTTAGGTTCACCTTCTTATTTTTGTCATGTCCTCTTTTGGTGGAATGAATTCTTTGAGTTTGTTTTTAATTTTTAGATTCATTCCCATAGGTGACATGCAATAGCCAAGGCCTCGTCTTTTGACCCCTCCAAGCCCCTCAACATGTTGGCAAGCGACAATTTTTTCTCTACATTGATGCATAAATGAAATAGAATGAGAACCTTCAAAACCTTCTTAGTTGTTGAACCTAAAGGGTGGTTGTAGCCATTACATACCTGTCTACTAGGGTGGGAGCTCTTGATAATTCCTTAAGGGGCTTATATTATCTTTTGTTGAAGCACAATGGGTGTGCTACTATCCTTTAACAATCTATTGTTGTTTCAGCTAAGGCTAGGGGGTGAGGGTGATGGGTGATGGGTGGATCAATGATACACAATTATATTCTCTTCAAAAAGAAATGCAATCATGACCAATATAGATAATTAATTCTTTTGAAACTATCTAATGATTAGGCAGGATTTGATGACACAATTTTAAACTCACTTTATTTGTTACTAACATGTATTGTGTTGGCTTAAGAAATAGAAAGAAAAAATTATGATATGTAGGAATGCAAACTCATGCAAATGCAAGTAGAAGATAAATAATATGAAGAATAATGATAATGCTTTGTTGTTTGCCTATTATCCAACATGAGTCTTTGAGTTACATAAAGTATTTCTAACCAAGGATCCATGTTAAGATTCTATTCAAATGATTGGGAAACAAAAGTGACAAGTGCCATATCATTTTGGGCACAAAGTTAGGTATCATATCTAAAAAATTGAAAGAATAATTTGAATCTATGCATTTTGAGAAACCTAGTGTTATTGGCCTTGTCTTGCAAAACCTAGTCTATCAAGTATTAGATTCTACTTAGGAATCCATTACAACCATCATTTGCTCCATTTGTTAGATACAAAAGATTCCTTATAATAGAAAAAACTAATAGGAAATTTTACAATATTCTTTAAGCAATAAATAACGTAGTCTTAATAGGAGCATAGCAAATCTTTATATAGAAAATGACATTTCCTTGAGCAAAGAGCAATGTAATGGAGACAACATCATATTTTAAAAACAAGTATTTCTTATGTTAATTTTATGTTAGTTTTTTGTAAAATTAGTGTTAGCATTTTATGCCACCCCATT
Source organism: Sequoia sempervirens (assembly GCA_007258455.2). Classification (NCBI taxonomy): domain Eukaryota; kingdom Viridiplantae; phylum Streptophyta; class Pinopsida; order Cupressales; family Cupressaceae; genus Sequoia; species Sequoia sempervirens. The sequence continues at coordinate 2,185 of VDFB02012109.1, forward strand.
AGTAAATAACTGATCTGAGAAAATATATAGGGACTTTTTATGCCTTGGTGTGCCTCCAATGTTTATGATTTTCTCTTTCCTTGATTTAGTTAGTTGCCATAAATGTAAACTCAAAATTGGCCAAGTAAAGAAAAAGAGTTTGGAAGTTCTTAGGAACTAGTTCCCAATCCTAGCTTAAGCTCCGATAAGGGACTAAGTGAAGGTTTGTAGTAGGGGAGAAGACCCAGTATCCGCCAGGGCTAACTTCGCGCAACTGTAGAATTCAAACCATACATCGAATTGAAAAAAAAAATTATGGGTTTTTTTCGCTCATGAGTTAAGTGCTTATAACTAAGGTTTTAGCTTCTGGGCAATTCGATCGAGTGAAGGGCGTTGGATATGCACGCGGAGGTCAAAAAGTCACCTTTTAGAGGGCTGTCCTAGTAGCCGCTCGCTCTAATTTCAATCAATTATAGCTATTTTAGCACTTAAAACCCACTTAAATCATTCACTTTAGCACTTAATGAGCGGCTATTGGTGTTTTTGTAATTAGTTATTCAATAAAATAAAGTTTTTTAATGGATCAAAGTGAAAAAAATTTTGGGGGGTTAAGTGAGCATGAAGGTGGCGGTTATTCAATGGGGGGGCGGTAACTGGGTCTTCTCCCCTAGAGGAAACATGCACAATAACAAAGTTACAAAGGCAAAAAGAAGTAATCGGTGGGTTCAAGAGTACCCAAGGAACCTCTGACAATAAAGAAGCACATGGGTGACATGGCAAAATGAACACGCAGGGCGACCAAGGCGAAGTAAATAAGTTTAAAGGTGCATAGGGGATAAAGCAGCTAATTGTTGCAATGCGCGAGAGAGTAAACCAATGCATCATTTTCCACCTACCGTCTCTCGACAACGCGATTAAATCTGGCATCTACCTGCGTTAGGCTAGTAAAAGGCAATTTTAAATGTTGGGAGCATGATTTTAAGGCAAGCAATGGCGCTTGTACATCCTTGACTACTACTGACATTCCTTTTTTGACATACCATCTTCCCAAGCTATGGTTGCAACAGACTTCATGGGCGGATTTGATTGGTTGACAAACCAATAAAGAATATTGTTATTTCCTAGGCGATTAGATCTCATTGTCCAATTTTTTGTAGGTCATTGGTGTATGATGGTGACTAGGGTTATTTCTCATGCCACATGTTCTCACATTCTTTTTTTTGTTTCCTACCCGCTGACCCAGAGTATCTGTGGGCCTAGAGGCGAGCGACTAGTTCCTGAAGGGGACCAACAGCCGGGCAAGCCCCCCAACGGGTAAACCCGGGGAGTCGACGAGACCAATGGGGAGCAAACCCACCCAAGCCAACTCCGCTACCTTAATCCAATTTTTTTGCTGTCCCATCGAACTTTAAAAATAACAAAATTGATTTATCTATTTGAAGTGAATTTTTATTTGACCCATCATTCTTAGTTCCAGAACCTAGATTCTAATACTCGATTCTGAAACAAATATTCTCCAGTGTATCCTTATGCTTATGAACCCTGACATGAAGGATATTATTAATTTTTAATTAATAATTATTTTTCTAAAAAGTGCATCTAGAATGCTGAACAGACGCTGCCAACCTGAACACGTAAAAGTTGGATTTCAAGCAATTTAAACTAGCCATAACACAAGGAACTGCCATAAAACCAGTACAAATATATCCTCATGTGTTAAATTCTCAATTAATTAAAAAAGGAAATTGTGGCACTGTACATAGATCTAAGATATATGGTGGAGTTTGCCTGAACCAAAACAAATATTGTGTGGCTCAATGATATTTCCATGTGCTAATTGACAGGATATTCTGAAAGATGGATTTATCTAAATGTTACACGTAGACATTTTTATGCAAACGAATCTCAGTATAGGGATCTTTGAATAGGATGGCTGACTTTAAAGGAAATGTACTCGCCCGGACAATGGCCAACCAACACACAAAAAGACATATGTACACTTTCTACTTGACTATCTGGGCATCGCCACTAGATTTCAGAGTCATTCTCTAGAGTGTCGGTCTCTAGGTTGCATATTGAGATCCAGATTACTAAGTTGATCGTATTGCAACTGCAAATGATTCAAACAGGACACATTAGTCAACTGATCCTTCATCCCATGAATATGAGAAAGAAATGAAAACGATACAATGAGATAATTTACAATGAACCGCAAATCAACAAATGTCAACACTATTTAAAAGTTAAAAACAGCTTATTTACCTGTGCTTGGTTATGGCATTGTTTCATTCTTCTATATTCAGACCGTGCCTTATATGATCGATACATAGCCTGTACACGTACAACAGATCTTTCTACTCTTTCTTCAGCATGTTTTCTCCCAATTCTGAAAAAATCTTCTATATTATCACTTTCTGGCCCTGGCTCTGGCTCTGTGTGCTCACTTGACATGTTAGTGTCCACTTGAAGCCCCCGCAAACCCTTTCGTTTTAGACGCCAGCGTAATATGGCCTTTTCGAGAATTCCAACAGACCATAGAATTTTACGATAGTGCTTCCTAACTTGATGTCCCCGAAAGTATGCCTGGGTCACGAAAGTAATTTTAGTTGTAGATCCAATAAAATCCAATACCAAATTAGTTTCAAATAAAGAGGAATGCTCTCCCATTGACGGTGGACAGTGGCATTCATTCAAAAGAAAGGAACTTTCAAAAGGGGCAAACCTGAAGAGAATAATATAAAAAATGAATCAGAAAAATCAAACAAACGTGAATATAAAAAATGTAAATGAACGTCCCAACGTGGCTTCTATTTTAATTGACATAGCCAAAAACCTAAAAAAAAACCATATCCGTCCCTCCCTTGAAATGGTCAGTCCACAACTAGTTTCGCTAAATCTTTGTTTCGGGGTATCCTTTCTGTTTGTTTTCAAACACGATTTACTTCTCTCCTTGGCTATGATTAAAACATATATCTGCATGAATATCATTGGTCAGCTTTTCCATACTCTATTTTAAGGCGTTGTAACAATAGCAGCATTCCATTTCCACAGCATTGACATGGCTTGGCAAAAAGCTAACTGGAATTCAATTACCCAAGCTTAATACAGGGAAAAAGGGACAAAAACTTGGCAGCTGAAAAAGCAAGTACTTGTAAAACCAGAGACTAATTTTGCTATTTCATTTCAAATATAGTGCAGAGATAATAGGTATTAGACGTGATACCTTATAAAAATGCTAGTCATAAAAAATTGTGTAGAATTAAAAATTATTTTACTTACCTAACAACCTTTATGCTAATAAAAACAGCTGGCCTTAAAATGGTAAAAGATTCTGCCATGGAGTATGGCTTACCATTTTCAAGCCAGTGCAATGTTTTCTAACCAAACCCTTATTACGATACAATTTAAAAGAAGAAACCTCATTATGGTTTTAAATTTAGCTTGTACAAAAAATCTATTCAAAGCAAAACTTAAGAAAATTTAGAATACTCAACATTAATAAGTACTCAGTTTACCTATGCTATGTATTTTTCTGCCTTCTAGTGAAAAATTAGGCAAGAAAAAGATAGGTATGTATTATAGAATATCAGAGCCACTCTGAAACACTTGTGAAATGGCACAATAACTGTGCCAGGTTGTGATTGCTTGGGTTAATCACGAGTTTTTTGAATGTTATGCAACTATGGTCTTACCCATCTAAATATTCTTATAAGCATCTAGGAGAAACTGTTAAGCAATCCAAGGCATATATGCTGTTCTTGGCAATCTATAAGCTCTTAAGAACACCTACTGAGAGAATTTGCAAAATCATATACAGCTGGCCTTAAAATGGTAAAAGATTCTGCCATGGAGTATGGCTTACCATATACTGTTCCACTTCAATTCACTTCAAATGGCATGCATACAAGGTTTGTTTGAATGCTTAAAGACTTCTAAGATTAATGCTGTGTTATAGAGGAAATGTGGAGTGTACTTCAAAAAGATTGTACTTCGACAGGTTGAAGTTTTCCTGGATTTTCAAAAAGTGAAACACCCCAAAAACTGGCAGAATGAAACTGTCAGTTCTCAGAGGGGGCAGTTTCAAAACTGCAAGTTCTTCTATAGGGATGGTTTTAAAATGACAGCGACAACTAAGGAACTACCAGTCTGCATGAAGAGGCCATTTTGCTACAACAGTTGCAAAACTTGAAATGAACAAAATGACCCTTTTTATTCCAATTCCAGATTTGGGGACCTTTCAATGCATGGGTAGGGGCTTCCAGCTTGTATAAAAGGGCATGGATAAGACAATTCACATCATCAGAGGCTTGTGGGAGTGTTATAGCAATCAAATTAAAGAGAACTCAGCTGTACAAAGTATTGGCAACTTAACAGCAAGCATAGGAGAAACACTTGAAGAATAGGAGCATAGTAGCAACTCTTTGGACAACTTAGTCTTTGAAGAGTATTTTAGATGTTCTTTTCCCCAATGGAAACTCTCCCAAAGAACAAGGCCAATGGGACTCCAAGAAGTCCAAGGTTACACTTCAAGAGGAAATGAAAATTAAGGATGATTCAGATATAGATGAGCAGCTATGATGCATGGCCACAAACAATACAGAAAATGAGCTTCAACAGATGAACATTTTCTGCTCAAACTACAAGTCAAGAAGGCAAGGTAAGTCTACTAGTAGATTTCATTTCTCAATGCAATTTAGTCTCAGCAGATGTGCAATGTTCCCTTCCGTGGAGTAGCCGGAAATGACCCATTTAGCCTATTTAATTCCCATAGGCTAATTTTGGGCTATAAGGGAATAAATTAATTAATTAAATAAAGTTGTCCAATTAAGTGATTCCCCGATGAATTTATTTTAATTAATTTAATAAAGTGACTTAAATGTTTTAAAAGAGAAATATTATAGTCACTTTATAAAAGTGCATTAAATGATATATTTTGAGCAAGAAATTAAAAAGTTAACTTTGAGAGAGTTCTATGAAATCATAAAAGGAGATTTGAAAGCTTATTTGCATATGCTTGTTCATTTTTCAATTTGTAGAGATTTGAGCTTGAGCAAACCCTAGGACAAAAACCCTCAAATTATTGGTTTCGGTAGTGATTGCATAATTTGTGAAGTCTTGCAGGCAAGACAAATTATCTTAAATATTTCTAGGATTGAAATAGATTGTATTGAATAAATTTATTGAGCTGCTTGCGTAGCTTTTCCAAGTGAATCTATTGCTGATCAAGGCATGTTGGAAAGGTGCCGTACTATTTAGGAAGACAAAGGAAGTGACATGGGAATTGCTTGGCATCCACATCAGCAATCAGCTTGGTGCACCTTTTGAGGAAGAGTCGCCACTTGTTAAAGAGTCAAGTATGCCAATAAATTCTGCCGTACCATGCTAAGAAGAAATTGCTACTCTTGGAGGAGGTTGATTTAACATTATATGCTACTTACTTTTCATTCAGACAATCGTACCCCTTATGGCAGAGTCGTATAACATGAGGAAAGACAAGGAGGTGGTTGCTGGTTGAAGATTTGATGTTTCTCTGTTCCAGGCAATGCAGCAGTGACAAAAAGGGACATGAGGCATATAGGACTAATTTGGATTTTGCTGGAGTTTGAGGTCAGAATTTTATATTTGATTTTTGTACTGCTAATGCTGAAACTCAAAACAGCAGTTGTAAAACCTTTATATGTTTATTGATCCTTTGGGATGAATGGCAAGTGTGTGATGCATTGCTTTCAAGTTTATTGAATGATTAATGTAATGGAAACTTGTCCCAAACTATAAGATCATTTATCATACACATTGCAAATCAGAAAACTATTCACAGAGTATGCACATGAAATTCTTGATGAAATGTCCGTGCTATAAAATTTGAGAAAAAGGGAAAACAATTGGTATAGATAATTGGGTCAGATCATTACAATGGTATCAAAGCTGTGTACCCTGCTAGCTAGTGGGGATTTGTGCAAGTTTAAGATAGCAGAAATTTCTTATGCAGTCGGGAGGCTCTCACAGTTATTATTTTAGATGGAGGCCAAATGATCCATCGGAACAACCGGAGATTGAAAAAAAATTGCTATTGCAGATTTGTTTGGTGAGAGCTGCAAAGAACATGGGTGATAGGGATGATCCACAAAATCTCAGTATTATGCAAATTTTAAATGACTTGGCTAGAGGACAGCAACAATTGGTTCAGTCACTCACTCAGTGGATGCAAAACAATAATGTCAACAACAGAAACAATGGTAATAATGGCAATAATAGAAACAATGGCAACCATAGGGAGGCAAATAACATTGATATCCCAGCCAACAGCCAGTCTACAGCAGCAAGTAAAATGACACATAGACCTCTAATATCCAATTTCTTAGAGGCACAGCCAAGAGGGCAAGCAGGATAGTAGGGAGATGGTGAAGGTTTTACAAACTATTTGAGGGAATACCAATCATTAGGTGATGAATTTCATGCAGCCATGTCTTTAGCAGATTTTTGACAGGTGAAGTACAAGAATAGACTTAGAGAAGATAGGGGACAAGGATCTAAACAACAATTGTAGAGTAGAGTGGGCAAGTTGTCCATTCCCAATTTTGATGGCTCCAAAAAGTGTACTGCACATTTGTGGGTACAAAAATTAGACACGTATTTCTAGCTTAACCCTATGTTGGAGACAAATCCATTAAGTATGCCACTCTTCATTTGGATGGAGAAGCCCATGGGTGGTGGTACCATGGGTTAGTGACCTTGGGGCATGATATTATTACCTCATGTTGATTTTAATTAAAGGTTGATTGAAAATTTTGAAAAGGACCCTGGCTACACTTCAGAGAGTTGGCATAATTGAGACAGGTAGGATCAATTGACTCTTACATATTTGAGTTACAAAAACTCTTACTCATGGTCACAAATTGTAATGTCCCCTTCTCAAACCTGACATTTCCAGTGACCGTTGGCCTTTCTTTGGGAACCCGAAGGCTAGTCGGAAGTTAAATTAGGGTTTCCTATTTTTGAGGAGGTCATTGCTCAGAGATAATGGATTCAATGGCGGATTCTTTCTGGGTTTTCAGAGAGCTTCGCAGGGGTATGTTCATCTCGGCATTCAGAGCATTTTCTGGAATTTACTATTTTTAGTAAATTCTATTTTTGGTAGTAAACAGGGTGGTATCAGGCAGTTGACTTTCCCCTTCAGTTGACTCAAGTGGCGTATTCAATTTTGGGCTTCAGAATGCAGTTCTAGGAAGTCGAGCTCGTTTCACTTAAAAATAACATTATAATTAAAATGTTATTTATCACCTTGGCCTAGTCGAATGACTTAAAGTTATTTTAAAAGGTGGACTCAAAGGGTGGCGCCTTCATTAAGGTTATATTTAATATTTGATGAGTTCTCCTAAGTCAAAGCAAATTAATTGGGGCGCATTTATCAAGGTGATGTTTTAATTAAAATATGATTATTGAGCTAAAGGTCAAAAGGACACCATATTGAAGGAAGAGTTAGGGTTTGAACTTTGAGTTGGATTTTAGGGTTTCGTGAAGTCAAACGGAACTTATAAAAAGAAGTCTTGTGCATCATTTCTTCATCTTTGGACGACTATACTGTTATGCTGCCGGATTGGCTCTGGGACTGCTTCGAGGAATGAAGGCCTCCTAGCTTGGGCATCACTTCGTGTTTGGAAGACAACATCTAGTGGTGAATCATTGTACTGTGAGTTGCATTTAGTGTGTTTTGTTCTCAGCTCATTGCATAGTTAGATTCGAAATTGGCATTTAATAGTTTCAGCTTATTGCACTGTTTCTAGACAGCAGATTGCATATTTTATTCATAAATCATAAAATACCAAAAATATCATTGTGGGTGTTAGCTCATTGGCTGTGTTAGGCTTAGGCACCATCATTCTCCAAGTTATAGAATTTTTAGTTGAGTTTGCAATTTTTAAAAGGGAATCGATTTCTTCAGCTGGGCCGTACTTTTTCATGCATTGGGATTTGTGCATTTATTCATTAGAAGCATTTAGAGTCTGTTTCCTTATATTAGCTTGAGCGCCATCTTGCTGGGAGTCTTGTGCTTCAGGAATCGTGTCATTTGAGCAAGTTGATAGGGAGTTATGAGCATTTGAATACTTTCATAGGCTGCTGGTTTTTATGTGCAAAATACAGATTTGTAAAAACAGAAAACAGAATTATTACTTCCAATTCATTGTGAGAATTTGATGTGGCCTCGTGAATCAAATCAAAGGAATTATTATTGTATTGTAATTGGTGAATATTTCCAGTTCTAATCTCTTGACAGGCGTATAATCTTCACTCTGTAAACTGACAGTAGTACTGGCAGTATTCTTAAGCTTGTTAATTTGAATTTGTAATGCTCAATTTCATTTGAAGTTTGTCATAGATAGATCTCCACCCTATGGTAGCTACTTTCCCATCTTGGGTCAGCAAGCACATTCTGGGTGTCGAGCATTTTCCAGTTTCAGCATTTATTTCAAGCATTAAATTCTGTAATCACTCCGTCATATGGTCGCCCCTCACTCCGCCTTGGATTGGGTAGCACATACTTGACGTTGAGTTCCTTTCTGTATCTAGAGTAGAAGATCCTCTGACCAATGCTCGCCATCATCGGCGCCATCCTGGTTAGAGTTGCTTTCTTGCACGTTTTGGTTTATCCATCTAACCTTAACAGGTGCACTTGCTTGTAATGTTGTAATCTGTTAATTGAAAAACGAAAAAATTTGGCTCGGAATATTTCACAAATGTTTATGAGCATGAGTTCATTGTTCTATTTATGGAGGGATTATCAAAACCACTTCGTGGTTGGGTCAAAGCATTTGATCCAAATACTTTGTAGGATTCCATCAAGAGGGCTTGAAACATAGAGTTCGGCAACTAAAAACAAATTCCAGCCCAAACCATTTACACCAAAGAAGAATAAAAAACCTTTCTGTTGGTGTACGTTTTATCATCCACCGAACACAGAATAAAATGCCCAAAGACACTCTATCCTCTCTTGAAAAACCACCGCGTATGCTAAGATTGCGAGAAGATCATATGGCGATTCCAAGGTTTCTTTTGTCGGGTCTTGACGTGTGGATAAGCTCAATGGGCGTTGTGATTTGCTGGTAATAGACAAGGGGACTTACGTTAAGGAAATCTTCACAAGTTAGGACTTAGGGAATTTATCATTGAAGGTTTCTCTTCACTTAGGACTTTCAATGTGGATCTCAAAAAAAATGGCAAAAAGAATAAGGGTTCAGGAGGTCTATTCTATGCCTAAGAACTTAAGAGACAATTAATCTAAGATTCATAGATTTTTCACAAATATTTACCTGAGGAATATTCATAACATACCTTAGCGAGGTCAAGCCAAAATGTGTGCGTGTAAGCAACATCACCCTTCTCGCGGAATGGGACACCCTCCTTATTCAAAAGCAAAGCGACACGAAAGCAAACTAACCTAAGAAAACAACTAATCTAAGAAAACAAAGACAACTACTCTAAGGAAAGCGAGGAAAACAACTAATCTAAGGAAAGAAAAAACGAAACCCGAAAGCAACTACTCTAACTATATACAAACAAGCTCCATCAAGGAACTCAAGGCCAGAAATAATGTTTCAGAAATTGCCCGTTGACGGGCAGTGGGATGTCTTCCCCTGTCAAGGTCTTTAACCTAAATGCGTTCTCTCCCAATATCTCAGCGATTTGGTATGGTCCTTTCCATAAGTTGTCAAACTTATCGTGATCTCCTCTCCGTTCGTGGGCTTTATCCCAATATAGGACCAGGTCGGATATTCTGAAGGACTTCATTGTTGCGCGTTTATCAAACCATCGTTTGACAATCCCTTGGTGCTTAGCAAAGTTTTCGAGAGCTTGATCTCTCTGTTCTTCCAGTAGCAATAATTGTGAAAGACGAATCTGAACTCTATCATCCGGGTCTAAGTATTCATGCATGAACTTGAGTGTCGGAATCCTCAGTTGGATGGGAAAGACGGGGTCTTGCCCATAGACTAAGTGATATGGAGAGGTTCCCAATGACCTCTTGGCTCTTGTCCTGTCTGCCCATAGAGCAAACCTGAGTTGAGAATGCCAATCTCTCGGATTCTGATCCAACAATTTCTTGATGACACTGTGCAGATTCTTGTTCGTGGACTCTGCCAATCCATTACCCTGGGGGTAATAATTCGAAAAAAACTTCAATGTGATCCCGTAATCAAATGCCCAATTTGAAAATTTTAATGAAGTGAATGCGGAACCATTGTCACAAACAAGGGCCTTAGGGCAACTGAATCTGGTGATGATGTGTTCCTCTAAAAACTTGATTACTGCATTTGTCGTGCAATTCTTCAGTGCATGTGCCTCAAACCATCTAGTGCAATAATCTGTTGCTGTCAGAATATATCGATGTTGTGCTAAAGATGGTGGGTTTATCATGCCGATAAAATCAAGTCCCCACATCGCAAATGGTTTCACTTCTGTGATTGGCTGTAATGGCATAGTGGGATTCTTTTCACAGGTTGCAGTAATTTGGCAGGTGTGACAGGTTTTGACATGCTCATATGCATCTTTGAAAACAGAGGGCCAATAGTACCCCGCTCTTAAGATCTGATAAGCTGTGGCCTGACTTCCTCCATGTCCTGTCCCGAACTTAGAATGGAAGTGTTCCATAATTCTCTTAGCTTCATCGTTTCCCACACATCTCAAGTAAATCCCTTCATGATTCCTTCTATGGAGAATCGAGCCCTGGAGCATTTAGTGTTGACATTTGAGCCTGAAGGCTCGCTTTTGTGCGGGGTTCATTTGTGCAGGATACTTGTGGTTTATCAAGTACGCGATGATATCGTAGTACCACTCTTCTGGGGTAGTGTCGGTTAATACATATGTCTACTACACTAAGCCAGGCCCTTCAATGGCCATTGCCTGAGCTAGAGCTTGTCCATGGACCAGCTTCATCGGCTGTAACTCAATATCGTACTCTTGGATAGTGGCGACCCACTTTCTTCTTCTCTCCCCTAGCTCATTCTGCATTAGGAGTGTCTTAACAGCCGCATCAGGAATGATGGCGAAGACCTTACTCCTCAAGATATAATGCCTGAATTTTTTGATGGCCTTTACCAGCGCGTAGGCCTGCTTTTCGATACTTGGATATCTTAATTCAGCATCTTTGAGAGGTGAGCTCATGAAAGCTATGGGATGCTCGTCCTTCTCTTTTGTTCTCTGGGTTAACATTGCTGCACATGAATGTTCTGATGCGAAAGAGTACAAGTAGAAAGGCTTCGTATAATCTGGGCTAACCAAGACAGGAGCATCAACGATAGCCTGCTTGATTTCTTCAAATGCTTTCTTTGTCGGTGTGGTCCACTCCATTTTTGCATCCTTTTTTAACATCTCATTCAAAGGTTTTAATATTTCAGCAAAACCGGTGATAAATTTTCTAACAAAATTGATCTTCCCGAAGAAAGATCTCAGTTCCTTTTGGCTAGTAGGCAGATGAATCCTGGATATTGCCTCTATGCGTTCAGGATCAATCAATATTCCTCTTTCGGTGATCAGGTGGCCTAACAATTTGCCTTCGGTGACCCCGAAGATGCATTTCTTTGGATTTAAGGAAATCCCATACCTTTGGCATCTCTGAAATACCTTTCTTAGGTCTTCCACATGGTCCTCTCTCTTTTTCGAGAACACTGTCAGATCATCCATGTAGATGATTATACATTTTCCAATCAAATCCCGGAAGGCGATGTCCATGGCCCTCTGAAATGTGGCCCCTACGTTGATTAGCCCGAAGGGCATTCTTTTGTAGGCAAAGGTTCCCCATTTCGTTGTGAACGCTGTTTTCAATCTGTCTTCATATTCTACTAGGACCTGGTTGTACCCGGAATATCCATCCAAAAAGGACATCATTTGCGAACCATTGACAATCTGTAACACTTCATCAAGTGATGGCTGCGGGTAATTATCCTTTTCAGAAGCTCTATTTAAATTCCGGAAATCCACACATAACCTGATTTCTTCGTTTTTCTTCCGCACTGGGACGAGATTGGCGACCCACGTTGAGTGGCGCACTGGGAAAATGATTCCTGCTGTCAATAGTTTCTTGACTTCCTGATGGATAAGTGGTTCCAACAATGGATTAACTGGTCTCTGGCGCTGTCTGAAAGGCTTACTTCCTGGCCTGAGCGGAATTGTATGCGTGATAATAGAAGTATCATAGGTCCTCAAATCTTCGTAGCTCCATGCTATGACGTCAGGGAACTGTCTCAAGCTCTGAATAATTCCCATCTTCTCTTCAGGTGTGCAAGTCTTTCCTATGCATACATTTTTAGCCTCGTACTCTGATCCCAGGTTCACTTTCTCGTACTGATCACCTTCAATCCTTTGACTTCTCATCTGATCAATTTGATCTTGGTCAAATATTCTCTCTAATTGTATCATCCCTCTCGGAATGATATTTGTTTTTAAGTTCAGGATGCCATCATCATCAAATTCAGCTTCCTTTTGTGTTTCTTCCTCATCAATAACTTGCGCTGCAAAAACATCTGAATTTGTTAAAAATTCACGAATGTGGTCATCGTCTTCAAAGACTTGAAAGTTTGTAATATTATCTGGAATAGATGGTAGGGATGACAGCTCCACTGTGAACTGACTTATGCCATCCATGGCTAGTGGCTCCAATGAACTGGCTGCTTGTGCCAAAGAATTTGCTACTTGATTATTCGATCAGTTCATGGATTGAATATTTAAAGCGTCAAAGCTCTCAACAATATCCCACACTCTGTTGCGGTAACAAGTCAATCTTTTATTATGGCAGACATATTGTTTCTTTACCTGCCTCACGACTATTTCTGAATCTCCAAGAGCATGCAATACTCTTGCTCCTTTCCTGAGTGCTAGCAGTAACCCATGAATCAGAGATTCATATTTTGCTACATTGTTCGTGCATGGGAATTCTAATCTATGAGCAGCAAGATATACCTCTCCTTTTGGACTGATCAACTCGAAACCAACTCCAGCTCCTTTCTTCAATCTGGATCCATCAAACTTGAAGATCCAAACTTGTTCTTGTTGTGAAGACTGCGGAGTTTGTGGGTTTTCATTTTCTTCTTGATGTTCTTGCTCGGGTTCCATTTCCTGTATTCTCACTAAGGAAAAGCCATCGATTTGATTGACCTCTACATGGTCTGAAAAGCCTAACGTTTGTGGGATACTTCTCTGCACCTCTTTTATGGCCCTATGGCACATCTTGAAAATGAATTCTGGATGAGGTGCATTGTGAATCCGACACCAACGAGGGAGCATAACACCATTCAATTGAACATTACCCACTTTTATCTGATTTTCGATTCTAAGTATGTACCTTGTGAAGGCCTTATACCTAACTTCTGGGATGCTATAATCATCAGGTTCCACATCCAACACTCCTGGCTTGGGAACATCCCAAAAGAAAATTTTCCCTTGGAGAACTAGTTCTATCCTTGAGAGGAATGTCAAGCAATTCATTTCATCATGTTTGGTCGTTTCATGAATCCGGCATCTTCCTGGCAAAGCAAACTTGGACAAATTCCTGGGGTATAGCTGTGCACTCAATTTTTCTTGGACCTGAGCAATATGGAATGGATGCCCATCCATTGAGAAATCTCCTTTTGGACTTTCCATTTCTGATTTTTTTTTTAATTTTTTCGGATTTTTCGACGTTAAAGAGATCTAACATATCTCCAATTTGGCATGTCAAAGCTCATACTAGCCTCTTCTAGCTGAATTTCCTTACTTGTGAAAACAACCTAATGTTCGGCCCTCCTTCTAGTGCCAATTCTATGTTGGTGTACGTTTTATCATCCACCGAACACACAGAATAAAATGTCCAAAGACACTCTATCCTCTCTTGAAAAACCACCGCGTATGCTAAGATTGCGAGAAGATCATATGGCGATTCCAAGGTTTCTTTTGTCGGGTCTCGACGTGTGGATAAGCTCAATGGCCATTGTGATTTTTCTGGTAATAAACAAGGGGACTTACGTTAAGGAAATCTTCACAAGTTTAGGACTTAGGGAATTTATCATTAAAGGCTCTCAATTAGGACTTCAATTTGGTTCTCAAAAAATAGCAAAAAGGATAAGGGTTTAGGAGGTCTATTTTATGCCTAAGAACTCAAGAGACAGTAAAGACTCGGTGAAGGGAATAAACCACACTTTGTTTCGCCTCCTGCTGCACAACATACGCAAAGTGAGTGCAATCTTCAAGGGGTGTGATAATAATTTTCAAACCTCGAATGAAGCTGAAGTTAAGCTTCCACAATTATAAGCTCAGGTTAACTTTACCCATCGAATGCAAATCATCCATTCGAAGAAAGTATGAGCAATACTTCACCATTGAATCAATACGATCAATCTCTCATTCGCTTAACCAACTTTCAAAGCAAATTCTACTTAATCTAATTCTAACTTTAATCTATGGCGGACGAAGATATGCAACCTCGCTTACTATTTGACAATAAAAGTTGTTCAAAGCAAATCATGCATAAGAGCTTTTATTATTCGAAATAGTCTCAATGCAACAATCTCATACTCTGTCTCCACACCAATTAAAGTGAGAGAGCATCAGTTTATATAGAGTTTGAGAAATCAAATGAAGGGCCGAGTTTAAAACAATATCAACGGCCAAGATTATTACAACCCAACCCTAATTAGGGTTGCCCAAAATAACATGAGTTATCAACTAGTAATCAATTAGTAAAGTGGCAAATGCAGCTATTGATCTTAGAGAAGGCCCTATCCTTTCCTCGGGAAAGCAGCATTATACTGATGAACCCTCGATTGGCTACCTATGTGGGTGACCTCATCGCGGACAGGCGTAAAGCATGCTAATCCTGGTTCTAGTCCTGTCTAACTTCAAAGACATTTGGCAAAAAGTATTTTCCAATTTTATTCCCAATTTCGTCTAGCCAAGCCAAAATTTTAGCCATTCCATCGATAAATGTTATGCCAAATCCCTATTTTCTCTTGCCATGGCAAATTTTAAATTGTACTGAGCACATTTTCTTCTGCCAAAGTTAATTTTTTCTTGCTCGAGTGAATTTAGGCAAAGTCTTGATCTGGATGTCTTCCCAGGGCAAAATTCCTTTTGGACGGCCTTGAAAATTTTATCTCTTCTGGCCAAGGGCGATCCTTCCTTTCTTTGATTTGCGCATCTTTCTGTGTATACTCGGCCAACTTTTCTTCTAGATATTCAAGACTTTAGGCGAAATTTAAATTTCTCTTCACTTTTGTGCTTGGCACACTTCATTTTATTCTTTGCCATAGCCTAATTTCTTTGGTACTTGTCCTTTCAAACTTAGCACTTAACCTCTTAAAAACGTCATAACACTTAGCCAAAAAACTTCAACTTTTCATCCTTTGGCCTCTTTACTTAGGCAAATTTTCGAATTTGTCTTGGCTAGTCACCAATACTTAGCAAAAAAATCATTATTTTCTCCCTTGATAGACCATGGTGGACTTTCCAAGCATTTGGACAAGCATCTTGGACGCCCCTCTTTTCTAGGGCGGACTTCAAAAGATTTTAGACTTCCTTCTTTGAACATGGCGGACTTCAAAAGATTTTAGCATTTGTCTTAACATTTTATCCTTTGGAAATGATTCTCCACCTTTTTAGGCTCTCACACTTAGCAAAATTTCGAAATTCTCCTTGGTAGGCATTAGTACTTAGCAAAAATTTTGATTTTTTTCCTTCTCATGTGCCTAGGCGGACTTTCCAACCTCTTGGCATGTGCATGGCGGACTTCCTTAGCTCTTGGCACTTCCTTTCAAGTGCATGGCGGACTTTGAAGGGTGTTAGGATATTGAGGGCGGACTTCATGACCTTTTGGCACTTTTCCCTTGAGGCTGGGCGGACTTTCAAACCCTTTGGCATGTGCATGGTGGACTTTGAAGAGTCCTTGACATTTTCCTCTTCCTGCTGGGCGGACTTCATGAGCTTCCAGACCTTCATACTTTCCTTCCGTCCCATATTTCAAGGACCTCCTTCATGGCGAATTTCAGACTTAAACAAATTTCTCATGAATTTCATCTTTTTCGAGTTGATTCTTTCCGTGGATTTCGACCTCGTGACCAGTTGACTACTGGATTTTCCAGAATTTTGATGCCTCTTTAAGTCTGATTTTTCTCATCTTTTTGACTGATTTTCCAGAATTTTACTGCCTAATGATTTTTCAATTCTCAATTTGATTTTCCTCGAGTGATTTTCGATTTTTGACCTCCTCGAAAGTGGATTTTTGGAATCGAAGTCCTTTCCAAAAATAGAAACTTTCCAAAAATAGAAACTTTCTAAAAATAGAAAAAGCAACCCTAAAAAATAGGGAACCTTGTTTGGTCCGAAAATGCCAAAAATGAAAAATTGAAAAAAGCAAGATTTCCTAAAAAGTAGGAAGTGTCAGAATTGGCCGAATTCACAGTCGATCTTCGTCTCTTGGGCCTTCTGAGCGCTTCCATGGCGTCTACGTACTGATTCAAGCATGAATTACTGACTTGGCTCGGATAACTCTCGGCAGACTGACTTGAAACTCTTAGCACAGTGATCTCATGTAACCGTTGCAAGGAGACAACACCCTAAAAACTAACAGGCAACTGGGGGTCCCCATCAGCGATGGGGAGATGTGTGAAAAGGTCAAAACATCTGGTGACTCCACGTGGGGAATGTTCCTGAACATTCCAAAGATAATATCCACTTCGAATCCAGAATCTTGAATTAATTCTACCTAACTTATCCCTTGACCAAGAAGAGTACTCAAAAGGGAAGAGAAATCCTAAACTGTATCAAGATATCTTATCCTTCAGTTATAAGTGTGTGCACATGGGTTTATTCCTATCTCTTAAGATCAACATGACTCTTTGGTTCAACAATATCCCACACTCTGTTGCGGTAACAAGTCAATATTTTATTATGGTAGACATATTGTTTCCTTACCTGCTTCACGACTATTTTTGAATCTCCAAGAGCATGCAATACTCTTGCTCCTTTCCTGAGCGCTAACAGTAACCCATGAATCAGAGATTCATATTCTGCTACATTGTTTGTGCATGGGAATTCTAATCTATGAGCAACAAGATATACCTCTCCTTTCAGATTGATTAACTCGAAACTAGCTCCAGCTCCTTTCTTCGATCGGGATCCATCAAATTTTAAGATCCAAACTTGTTCTTGTTGTGAAGACTGTGGAGTTTGTGGGTTTTCATCTTCTTCTTGATGTTCTTGCTCAGGTTCCATTTCATGTATTCTCATTGAGGAAAAGCCATTGATGTGATTGACCTCTACATGGTCTGAAAGGACTAACGTCTGTGGGATACTCCTCTGCACTTCTTTTATGGCCCAATGGCACATTTTGCAAATGAATTCTGAATGAGCCATGTTGTGTACTCGACACCAATTTGGTAACAACAAATCTTGAATATGAATATCTTCTTACAATTTTGTCTTCATTTGGACACTCCTCCAAACAAAGTTTCTGAAACTTTCAAACATTCTTCTATCATTGTCTTGGGAGCTCTCCCCCTTTTCAATCAACACATTCATGGAGTCAGCCATCTGATTACTTTCCTGGATTGATTCATGCAACATGAGAACTTCATTTGTTTTAGGCCTATAAGTGCCTAAATTTGTCTCTAGAAACAATACTCATTGTTCTCCCCGTACTCAGTAATCATTAACTTGAGCCTCGGTGTACTGTCAATCCTTATTTGGTTTGGGACTCCTTTCCATGGCAACCACATATGGGAAAAGTCTGTAGCAATATACCCATTCAGTCTTCTCACCTAGTCTCTTCTCAAGAGCATGTCGTACCCATCAGGGATATCCACCACTAAAATGTCTATGCAACTTTGTATTCTTGGGTCTGCCGCTAACTGCATGTAGATATTGTTTAATTCTCCCATAACTGGGACTTCCGTTTTATCTAACTATGTGACTTTCTTGTTAGTTCTTGCAGGTACAAGTCCCAACCTGTGGTAGATCGTGAGCGGCATCACGTTGCTTGAAGCACTAGAATCCACTAGACAGTTGTGTAGCATTTTACCAAATATCCTAACTGACAATAAAAATGGGGCAGGTTCATCCTTTCCCTGGTAGAAGACTACTGGATGTTTGTCCTGATTGTTGGTATCTTGGTTCTTCTCTTTCTGATTTCTAGGAACGACGTCTTGTCTTGGCGGGGTATGTGGTTGCTCATTTGCTAGGACTTCTTCTTGAAAAATATATGTGTCCATAAGGACTTCTTCTGGTGACATGTCCTTTTGATTGGAACTTACAGACAATGCCCGGGTCATTCCTACAACACCAAAAGGTTGTTGCGGAGCATCAAATATATTTCCCGTCACTTCTAATTTGACCATATTGGTATTTTCTAGAGCATTGGGTACTCCTCGGTTTGGCACACTTTGCAGAACATTTCTTGGAACAACTACTTCGGTCAAGCTACCCAAAAGCGTTTCCCGGATCTCAGGAATTCTCATTAGCTCAATCAGAGGTAAGTTGACTTTCATCCTTTTAAATTCTTCTAGTACATATGAACTTAACCTTTTTAGCTCTTCTTTGGGATGGTATTTTGGCTGAGCCTGAATCTGTTCCACTTGAGGGTTCACTTGTCTTGTTTTTCCCATCTGGGAGATGGTATCTTGTCTGGTTTGTGGAGTGATGACGTGTCTCACTCCACTTGCCTGAGTATTTTGTTGATGGTATTCCAGCGAATCTCTGGGAAGAGATGGCATATTGGTAGCATTCAAATTTGGTGGGGTCTGGAAATTGTTTGGTGGCACTAATGTAGTCAAAGGTTCACTTTGACGATGATTCCTCTGGTATATCCTAAATGGATTTCCAGCTGCCTGTTGAAGCACTTCTCTGGTTCCTTCTACCAAAACACTATTGTATAGTGGAGGGAAATTGTAACCATTTACCATAGATGGCTGACTAGATGGGTCTTGAATCCCTGGTTCATCTTGGTATCTTGGTGCCTCCACTGGGCCATTTGCAGATGTAGGAGGAAACCTCTAATTATGCTGGTACCATGGATATTCCTGGGGAGGAAATCGAACACTTTCAATGATAAGGGCTTGATCATACCTCGGTGCAGGAACTAATTCATATCGGGTAATTGGAGGATCTTCTGCCTCTGAGTTCCTTCTTTCACTTCTAAAAATGTTTGCGGCCACTTGGAACTCGCAATAATGTAACTTGAAATGTTGGTCTATGTTATGCAGTTTGCACCATCCTAATAGTGCTGCCTCAGCTAGGAATACCTTGTTTGCGGGACAATTATCAATTGGTGGATTATCCAAGGGTGATGGTACAGTACCATTGTTAGGTCCGGTGTTCTAAGTCTTCTTTTGGAAGCTTGAGTTATTATTATGGGGACCTTAATTATTCCCTTGATAATTTTGATTGTCCCTTTGATACCTGTAATGACCTTGGCCTTAGTAATTCCCTTGAGGTGCCTAATAGCTCTTCTGAAAACTTTGAATTTGGCTATTTTGTCCCTTCAAATAGGTGACTTCAATCGACATCCTTTTGACTTGCTCAATCAAGTCTTTCATTTCATTCTTCTCTTCTTGAGTCCACGTCGAAGTTGCCACGTTTTGAAGATATATGGCTTGAGCTAGCGGTACTTGGGACATAGGCGCTCCTGGGTGAAGGACCATTTGATTGCCCATTAGAGGGACTGGGTTCATCATAGGCATTTGATGAGCCAACACCCAATTAATATCTTGGATTTGATTCTAGGAGGCCGCATTTCCTAATTGAGTGGATCAGGAGCCATACCTACTCCTAGACCAGTGCTAGCTGTAATTGCCACATCATATGCTCCCTTTAGATCCACTGGGAGCAGATTGGTTGATTTCACAAACATGGTAGTAAGACGATCCAAAGCTTCATAATATATGGGCAGTGTCATTGCATTGTCTAACAAGTAAGGATCCCTCAGACTTATATAAGCTTTATGGAATCTATTGTTGAATGTACTAATAGGCTCATGTTCTTGTCTTTTGACTTCCACAAATTGCCTACATAAATCAGATGGGGAAATAGGTGGCCTAAATTTCTCTAAGAAAGCAGTCTTCATTTGTTGCCAAGTGTGGATGGAATTGGTGGGCAAATGGATATACCAATACAAAGCCTCCTCATCGAATGTGTAGGGGAACAGCCTACAGGCAACATCTTCTTCTTGGATATCTCTATTTTGGAGAAGATCCTCGAAAATCTTGATATGTTCGTCTGTAGTGTGGTTCAGGTCACCACTATGAAACTTGGAACAAAAATGTTCTGAATTCTTCAGTAAATCATGGTAAACACCAAACGTCATGGGCAACACATCAGCTGGACGCCACGCCATTGGAGCATTCAGGTGGTTTGCTTGGACTGGTTGAACTGGTGGAACTGGTTGCATAGGTTGTGCAGCCACTAGAATTGGTTGACAGTCTGGAAAGAGGCCAAAAGGAACTCCCTCGCTTGGTGCTTCTTCACTAGACCCAACTGCACTAGACGTTCCCTCCTGTGATGCTCCAGATTTCTTCCTTTGCCTATTCCTATAAGGCGATAGCTCTATAAATTCTTTAAAAGAATTTGGAGTGGATCTAGTAATCCTCTGAAGTTTATCTACTGAGAAAGAGCCGATTTGATCTAGCATGCTCTTCAATCTTGGTGAGGTGG
>VDFB02012110.1:0-24918 GCA_007258455.2 Sequoia sempervirens
TGAAAGAAGAAAAATTATTAGTTTTAATGGAATGCAACACTTCATGGGCTATGAGTGCCCCTTCAGGAGTCTCTCTTCTAGGAACAAAACCTCTATGTTCATGAGATATTACTTTTGATATTAGAGGTTGAATTCTGAGATAGATAGCTTTAGTGAAGATCCTATATATGATGTTACACAAGGATATTGACTTGAAATCTGCAAAAAAAATTAGCTCTTTTACTTTCGAAATAACAACAATGTGAGTTGTATTAAACTGCTTGAGCATAGTGCCTATTTTCATGGATTCCTCTAGTGCTAGTAAAACATCAAAACCCACAAAATCCCAACAGTTCTGAAAGAATATGGCAGCAAACCCATCTAGCCTTGGGGCCTTATTAGGTGATAATGAGAATACAACCTTCTTGATCTCATCAAGGGTAAAAGACTGCAATAACTAATCATTCTCCTCTTTTTGGATTGACTTAGGAATGTTCTCAAGTAGTTCCTCACCATCCTTAATTGCAGTAGCTAACTTACTTCCCAGAGTTGATAATAACTTCGAAAAGAATCTTACACCTTCCTGTATTTTTGTCTCCTTTGATAACACTTCTCCTATTAATGAAGACTGAATGGAAAACACAAAATTTAATGACTTCTTTATCTGAGTTGAAACATGAAAGAATTTTGTGTTTTTATCCCCTTCTCTTAGCCACAATTCTCTAGATTTTTCCCTCCAATAAATTTCCTCTCTTGCTATCAACTCAGCCCATTCTTCTTGCAAGACATTTTTTTGTTCATAAGTCAATTCGTCTAGCCCATTCTATATTATAAGTTCATTAATCTTTGATAACTACTTAAACACCCTTTCCTTTTCTTGGAATATGTTTTTAAAAACATGTTTATTCCAATGCATAATTTGTGCCTTGATATGACTTAAATTTTTGCTTAATTGAAACATACACAGACCCCTTATAAAATGTGCACTTATCCACCATTGATGCAACAACTCCAAAATCCAAAAAATGGGGGTGCCTAAACCACATCTTTTGAAACTTAAAAGAAGATTTACCTTTAGCCTTTAGATTATCTCCTTCAATGTTGAGATCAATGGAAAAATGGTCTGAACTTGAGAATGGTAGGATTTGAGAAGATAAAGATTGCCTATGAATAAACCAATTTGGTGAGGCTAAGAATCTGTCCAGTCTTTCTACAATTTGCAAAAACCCTTTTCTTCGATTTATCCACGTAAAACTAACATTTTGTGGCATGATATCCATTACAACGTTATGTTTAATGAATGTTGCAAAATTTTCCATTACCCTTTGGGGTGGCAGAATACCACCTTTTTTCTCCTACAAATTAGTGATAGCATTAAATTCCCCTTCTAATATGACTTTCTTATCTTTTAGCCCATCCAACATGATAGTGATAACCTCCCAAAGTTGATTTTTTCCCCTACAACAGTTGGAGCATATACATTTACCAACCATAACTGCAAATAAAAGTGTTGTATTTTCAAAAGTTTTCAGTTCTTTTCATTTTGAATCGGTTCTACTGCTATTGATTTTGGGTTCCATAACATTATGAGTCCCCCTGAAGCACCTTGCGTAGGAGAATGTGTAGATTTCCAAAATTTCCATTTTTGAATTGATAGCTCATATGCTGACTCAAAAGTCTTTATTTCTTGCAACACTACCACATCCACTTCACAAGCATCTATTTGTTGCTTAATTTGAGATTTTTTGTCAGGGGCATTGACACCCCTGACATTCCATGAAATTATCTTCATTGAGGTCGGGGAGAGTAGCATGCTCTCCTCAGGAGCTTGTTTGCAGACAACAATAGTTTGGCATCTAAAGTGGTTCGCACACCAACATCTATTTCTTCCTTCATTCTAGTGACACAAGATTCCCTTCCCTACTTTCCTAGATTTTTAACCATCCCAAGTTTAGTGCTTAGTGTCTGAGAGATAGATAACGACTGAGTGTAATCAAAATAATCAAGAGACCTATTATCTTCTACACTGTCTATTTTCATGCTTTGTACATTCTGATGTTTATCCCCTTTTCCCTTCTGCAACAACCCCTACTCATTATCTATATCCATATTCATAAGTGACCTCTCACTCTCCCCAAAGGAATCTTCTGAAGACTAAAAATTGGTAATTCCCATTCGTGCAACATCTTCCCCTGTTGTATTGGAGTTGAAACTATCCTCCTCATTTAGTACTTCTTTTGCAATTTCTTCAATCAACTCCCAACTGACTGAACAGAGAATATTGTTAACAAAATTTTCCAACTCTTCAAAGTTGTCCAACTGGTCCTTTCCCTTAGTGGAAACACATTCTTGATTCCCAACCTCTAATAAAAAATGAGCATCTTGTGAATCAATTGGAGGCAAATCTTCATACATCAAACGTTTTACTACAACAGCCACTTGAAAAGATGAAGTAGCACACAATGGGGGAGTGTATAGATTCAAACCATTCATAAAACTGTTACCCTGGGAAAACTACAATTTTTGCTTCATTGCCTCATTTACTAAAAGTGAAAACACTCCTTGAGGGTGCTTACATAGTGAAATAACCTGAGTATTCGAATGAGAAGAAGTTACCCTATACAACCAAATCAATGAGAGTCTTCTTGCTATCTCCCTTTGAAGATGGTAATTGATTGTAATTTTTCATGCCAGATATATCTTGAACAATTGCAACAGCAGAACCTTCCTTTTGTTGAAACACTTGAGAAGGCAACTCATTTAATTTTACCATATCATTTTCTCCTCTAGATGTTGACAAAATCTTTTTATTTTCCCCATTCACCTGCCTTTCTACCAATGAAGGCTCCAAATTAGCATTTTGCACCAAGAGACAAGCAAAACTTGAATGACCAAGATCATAACATTTAAAACATGAATTCTCTAGTGATTCGACTATAATATTTTGGATCCACTCCCCATATTTTGACTTTAAAATAATATGGTTAGGAATCTCCTTTGTAACATCTAATAGAACACAAACTCTAACTGGCTTTGAAGGATTTAAAAAAAAATATTTATCATGTCTAAGGAAAATCCCTATCTTATTAACCATGACTTCAATCAACATTAACTCTCTATATTCCAAAGCGAGATCCTTCAATTGAATCCACGAGGGAACAAATTTAAGCTCTAGTTTTTCTAGTTTAAAATTAGGAGTCCAGGGTTGCAAGAATAACCCTAATCCTTGATAAACCCATGATTTAACTTTATATATAGCATCTCTTTGTACTTTTTCTTGAAAAATCACAATGAAAATTCCTCTCTATCAAGATAGAAAACTTTACTAACCCCTTCCCATTCATCAAAAATAAAATCTTGTAACTTATCTATTTCTAGGGAAAGATGCTAGAACTTACATATCAAGGCTTGATTTTGCAGGTCTTGAATTTGTGGATCTAGCATATCTTCAGAGAAGGTAATCAACACAAACTTGTGTAACTGACTTGCTTTCTGCTTATCTCCTTCCAAATCTTTTTGCCTCAACCCAAGTTGGCTCTCTTTGCACTTCCATTGCAAGGTCGATTTCTTCTTTTGATCTTTCTTTGCTTTCTTCTTGGCTTTTCTTCGGCTCTTTAAGTTGGTCTTAGCCTTTGGCATTTCCCTTTATTGATCGAAAATGGTTTTTCAATATTCCTTTGCAAACGAAGATTTTTTCCTTGTAACACTTTGTTGCCACTAGAAATCCCCTTTTGCCCCTCATATCCTTGAAGCTTCCCCACATGTTCATCTAATTTTTCTGCATGACCCACATGTTTATTTGCTTGCTCTACATGTTGAGTTTCCCCCTTTTTCCCATTTGTTGCTTGAGATTTAGATTTTTGTAGCTCCAGGAAATTTCGTTGAGCCCTTTTAGCCTGATCTACTTTATCTTGCAGATTAGAAACCCTTGCATTACCATCTCCCATCTGTTGTGATTTCTCATTTGGATTGAAGGGACCTCTCTTATTATTTCCATTGAATGCTTTGTTGTTTTGATGATTAGAGACCACTTTTGCATACCATCTCTGAAACTGCTACCTTGCATGATCATTTTGCTACCTGACCGAAAATTAGCCTCTGCTTCCTTATAACACCTATTAAGAAATTATGAATCTTCCTTATAGAAAGATGATAAAAATCCTCTTCACTCAGTCCTTTGCACATTATATGGTGTATCTTCTTCACATATGTCAAGATTTGGCTGCTTCTCCCGAAGCAAATGTCTCCAAGGATGAAAGGATGCCCAGTTGGGCTTGTTGAATCTATGCTTGACAAAATCTAAATGAGGGATTTTCTTACCATGGATATCATACTACATAGGCCCATTCAACCTAGACATCTGCTTTCCATAGCTAGAAGGGTCATAGTAGCACCTGCCTATGTCAGGATAGTTACTGTTGGGTAGCCATTTTTTTCCCATTGGAGAGCCATTATTTGATAAATTTATCTACCCTCAAGGAGGTTAGGAGCAAAGTCGATTCCTATACCCTAGGTGAGTAGAGCAGGAACTAGCACACAATATAACTAATCCTTTCCTTTGCCCACTATGAAGCAGAGTCGAACTTGTGACCTTGAGGAATGCAAACCCCAAGCCCCAACCAACTTTGCTATAAGTGGCAGCTAACATTCACTATAAATTCATTTATATTAATAATGTAATATTATTAATATAGTAGTGAATTATTATATATTGATATTAATAAATATTTATATAATAATTATTATATTAGTAATATTACTAGCAATTGCATCTTGGTGTGAAATGAGTATGTCAAAGAGGTGTGGAAGCTCAATTAGGGAATATTTTGGTCTATTTTTTGCATACATTTGTGTAGTACATGAGGTCAATTGGTAGTTCATTTAGAAAATGATGTTTATGTAAAAAATGTCTCAATGGAGAAGTGATATCTGTAAATCAACTATGCATCTATTTATAGGGATCCCAATACAAGTGAAATAAAACCTCTAAATCAGAAAGATAGTTATGTTTGCAATAGGGAGGGAGGGAGGGAGAGAGGGATAGAGAGAGAGAGAGATAAAGGGGAAGAGAGAGAGAGAGGGGAGAGGGAGATATAAAGAGAGAGAGGAGAGGGATAGATAGAGATGGAAGAGATATATAGAGAGGGAGAGATAGAAAGATAAAAATAGAGAAAGGAAGTGATATATAGAGAGGTAGAGAGAGGAAAGATATAGAGGTAAAAAGATGGAGAGAGTGATAGAGGGAGAGATGGAAGAAGAAATATGGAGAGATAGAGATAGAGAGGTAAAGAGATATAAGGGAGAGAGGAAGATAGAGGTAGAGATGAAGATAGAGCAAGTCAAGAAGAAGGAGATAAATAGAAAGAGAGATATAGAGGTAGAGGGAGAGATAAAATAGAGAGATAGGGAGATAGAGAGGGATAAATATATATATATATATATATAGAGAGAGAGAGAGAGAGAGAGATACATAGATGGTGAGATAGAGTGATAGAGAGGTAGAGATATAAGGATATATAGAGAGAGGGAGAGGTAGACAAAGAGACAAAAAAATACAGATAAGTAGAGATAGACAAATAGAGATGGAGAGAGGGAGAGAAATATAAAAGATAGAGATAGTGAGAGAGAAATGGAGAAGATAGAGTAAGAGAGAAATAGGGAGAGATATCTAGATATATGGGAAGAGAGAGAGAGAGATAGAGATATCTTGGAAGAGAAAGGGAGAGAGAGAGAGGTAGAGATAAAGAGATAGATTTGGGATAGGGAAGGAGCAAGGAAGGGAGAGATTGGGAGAGATAGAGAGAGGGATATAGAGAGAGGGAGGGAGATAAAGGGATACAGATAGGTAGAGGGGGGGAAGAGAGACAGAGACAGAGAAAGAGACAGAGACAGAGACAGAGACAGAGAGAACATAGAGAGTAAGAGAGATAGGTAGAGGGGGGAGAGAGAAGAGAGGGGAGAGAAGGAAAAATATAGTTAGAGGGTGATATAGAGAGATATAGATAGACAAGAAAAGATATTGAGTGATAGGGAGATAGAGGTAGAGAAAGATATGGATAAAAAGAGATAGAGAGAGGAGTGAGAGGGAGATTGAGAAAGAGAGAGAGATAGAGGGAGAGATAGCTCAATAGATGGAGAGGGAGTGATAAAGACAAAGGGAGATATTGAGAGATAAAAAAGGATAGGCATAGAGATAAGGAGATTGGTGTATGACATTCAAATCTTGCAAGTATATGAGTATCCATGTGGAGATGCATGGACCAATCCATAATTGAAACATCAACAAAGATGTTAACATAGACCTTGAAACCTAGTATTATGGCTATACCTTTGATAAATATTTGTACCAATGGTAATAGTTGTAAGTTTTTACAAAATATTGAATTATTTGTAATTAACATTTATCACCTTAGTTTTTTGACCTCACATATGCACTATGTTTTAGTGCCCTTATCCCCTTATACTTTTCAAAACAAAATACATCTAAGGGATTTGAATATAAAATATTTACAACTATGATATTTGACATGTCATTCATAATTGTACTAATTAGTAAGTTTGATTTTGTAGAGGAGAGTGTCAAGGGAGGAAGCTACTTATAAATTGCATAGGATGTGTCATTTTTCATTGAATATGTATGAAGTTACAAAATATTTGTTGGTTTGAATCCATTGCAATTGATCTATCGTATATTCTTTCTTACTTCTCTTGTTTGTACTTGGTTATCACCTTTAAGAGTCTTAAATTACACTCTGCCAATATTTCCTTATACTCATACTTGGTTTGCTTTAGTTTCACATACAACCTTATGACTATGAAGGTATTAATTTGATTACATGTTCTTGAATATTGATACATTATGAGGTCAAGTCCTTGTTGGTGTAAATAGGTGTTTTACTTATTTAGGTCCTATTTACATTATTAAGACCACTTAGGTCCTAGGAAGGAATCTTTCTAGTTAAGCATTAGTCTTCACTTATCTTATCTAGTTGCCATTATTTAATGCTTGTGTCCTAGGATGTTATGAGTTAGTTGTCTCATGTGCTAGGATTAAGACACTTATCATGATCTTGTCTAATCCTATTCCTCACCTTGCCTATATAAGCAAGGCACCATATGTACATTGCCATATTCAGTGTTGTTTTCATTATGGTATTCTTGCATCCTTAATCATAGCATGATATTTCTACCATCTCTAGATTGTGGAAGTTATTGTTGTCTTGCAGGTGATCTTGGGGTGTTGAGGAGTTCACCATAAACTCCTACATGGTATTAGAGCTTCAACAGTATAGAATTATTCCTAGATATGAGGGGCCAATCTTGGCATGAAATATTTTTTGGGTGTGAGTTGGGGTCTTGAGAACCTCACCATTGAATCTAGGGTGTCAGAGAAAGTCATTTTTGGATTCTATTTTGTTAATTTTCATCATATATTGATAGATTTGCAAGGGTTTGAACAAGGGTTTTAGTTGCCAAATTCAAGGGGTAGCTAATTTTCAAAGTAGTTTGGGAAAAAACTAACCTCACCATTACATCCAAGAGGCTTGAGAACCTAAGGATTGACTGTCAATTCGTCAATTTTTGACACTTTTTATTGGGGCCTCAAGCAAAAAAAATTAGCCAATCGTATGGATTTGTACTTGGTCATACAGTATGGATCATGCAGTGTGACAATCTAGTCAAGGGTCTACATACTTGACATCTTACGAAAGAATATTATCTAGCATCCTACATCATCATTAGCATACTTGGTCTGTGGTCTGTCAAATTGGTTTTGTCATTATCTTTTCACTGGGCATTTCATGGTATGTTTGGTAGAGGTTTTATTAATATAAAGTTTATTTTAAATATTATAAAACACCTGACAAAGTTTTGTTTCCGCTATTGGTTCTCTAGAAGTTTGGGTCATGGTCACATGACCCACAGGGGGCCATGCTCTAGGTGTCACAGTGTAAGCCCTCCACCTCCCTCACCACTTGCCTGCCACCCGCTTGCCACTCTGCTAGCATTGGGGTGGCAATGAAATTTTTTTAATACATTTAGATTGACCACAGTCCTATGGGTGACTAATCACCCAAAATATTAGCCCTTGAGGGCTACTTTTTTTGCACTTGTTTAGTCTATAAATGTCCTTTTATAGGCCTTTTTTTTGTTTTGCTATAACTTGCAATCTAAGAGGTGAAATTTTTCAAACAAGATATTGTTAGAAAGCTAGCACTGTGAGTTTTGCAGTGGTGGAGGTTATTTTGCATAATTTTATTGTTTCATAGCATTTATTACTGGTTGGAGTCAGATCTTGTTTTATGTCTCCCAAGCTCATGAATTTTTGTCATGATCTTTGATTTTCATGATTCTTGTGGCGTTAGAAAGGCATTGAGGAGCTCTACATTGACATCCATGCACTTTTTCTTGTATCTATCCCAGGTTGATCATTATTTTAGTTTTTCCCCAAAGGGTGTTTTGGAGATTACTTGGATGTTTTTAATAATTTGGAAGGGTGCAATTTTGATCTAAGAACTTTATTTTAGTTACTTGGATATTTTGATAGTTGGAAGGGAGAAATTTTGATCTAAGAACTTTATTTTAGTTCTAGATCATTTTTTCAATCGACTATTGCTTCATAGATTCCAGGGTTGTGTCAGTTTTTGGGTTTTCTAGTGTTCCTTGGCATCAAGTTTGTTGTTGCTTTATCATGATTCTGACCTGAGTCCTTGAGTGAATCTAATATGGTTTCTAGCAAACAAAATTATCTTTCCTTTGCTTGTAGAATTAAGGATTCCAATGTTACTCCACAAGTGTGCTTCCAGTGCTTCTTTGTAGTAGGTTATCTCATTATGGGGGTGTTGTATGGTCTCTCTTGTCATCCTTTGTGTGGATTGAGATTGATTGGATTTGTGATGGAGAGAATTATTATATCTTATCTCTATTTTTGGGAGGAGTTTTGTCCCACTGGGTTTTCTCCTTTTCTCTATTTGTGAGAGATTGCATTTGTAGATGTGCATGGGTACCTAACATGGCCTTGTAATCGGGACCCATCTTTGTGTCATTTGCATAAGTACTTGCTAAGTTGTACTTAAGGGGGGATGTTGGTGTAAATAGGTGTTTTACCTATCTAGGTCATATTTACATTATTAATTCCACTTAGGTCCTAGGAAAGAGTCTTTCTAGTTAAGCATTAGTTGTTACTTATCTTATCTAGTTGGCATTTATTTAATGCTTGTGTCTGAGGTTGTTATGAGTTAGTTTTCTCATGTCATAGGATTAAGACACTTATCATGATCTTGTCTAATCCTATTTCTCACCTTGCTTATATAAGCAAGGCATCATATGTACATTGTCATATTCAGTGTGGCTATCATTTTGGCATTCTTACATCCTTAATCATAGCATGATATTTCTACCATCTTGCTTGTGGAAGTTATTATTGTCTTGTTGGTGATCTTGGGGTGTTGAGGAGTTCACCATAAAATCCTACAGTCCTCCTAAGGTCCATACAACCTCACACCCTTCTAATGACTTTTGTGTGTTGATAATCGCATTCTAAAATAAATTAACACCAGCTTTGATTTTCTATCCAACAACCATAGTAAGTTTAATTTAATCTAAATTGTTCTATTATATCTATAGTACACTATTTACAAATTTAATTATTAAATAAAAGAAATATTATTTCTATAATTACAAAATAATATTAAAGTGATTTATTATTTATTATATAATATTAAATAGACTTTAAATAATATCTATTATTGATTAATAATTTAAATATAATATAAGTATATATAAAAGTATTATTTTTATAATTATAAAATAATGTTACTATAATTTATTTAAATAATTATTTTTTTATTTATTATATAATTTATTTATTTTACACAAGGGTATCCCCACGACCTAGCCCAACTTCCAGAGGGGCGAGCTGAAGCGAGACTAGCCCCTTGTGGGTGGAACCCAAAACCTATGGGGAGAAAACCCATGTCCCAAGCCAACTTTGCTACCTGTGCGAGCTATTTATTATATAATATTAAATAGTATTAATAATTTAAATATAAATTCTCGGATAATAATTGATAATTATTTAAATAATAATTATAAAATCAAATTTAGCAAAGATAAGATAATTAGATAATAATAATATAATAATAATAAAACCAAAAAGCAAGGATAAGATAAGATAAAATAAGAAAATAAGATAATAATAATAATAATAAAAGACAAAAAGATCTAACAACTCTAGATGTTGCAATCATCTTGCACTTCTCTCCATAAATGTGGACCATTAATCACATAATTCAATTGGTTGGGTTCATTATATTATATATTAACTAATAATATAATACTTATAAAATTATTAGTAATATATTATTATTAATTTGAATAAAAAATTCCCTCGTTATGGGGTTTGTCAGGTTGATCAATTTGTAAATCCGCGAAGAGATGTAAAATGACATCCATTAGATGAGGGATGGGTTAAAGTGAATTTTGATGGAGAAGTGAGGGGTAACCCCGACCTAGTAGGAGTGGTGTGTATCATCAGGGATCATGAAGGAAAAACAGTGGTTGAAAAGGCCATACGAATAGGAATCAACACCAACAATGAGGTAGAAATGCAAGCAGCTTGGCATGGGATTAACCTATGCAATTGTTTGGCTTCAAGAAGATAGTTCCTGAGGGAGACTCTCTAATCATGATTAATGCAATCCGAAGAGGTTCAATTTTGAACTGGAAATTAAACAAATTGTTAAACCATATTGTTGATGCAGATGTTAGTCACACACCAACAGATAGATAAAATTCTCATAGACACACTACGGAAACCTATCTTTGTTGAAAGATTTCACCGAGACAACCTAAATCTTAGGTTAACTCAGCTTAATCCCAAGGCTCATTTATGTCAAGTCTTGACGGACTAGGTTTGCTTATAGTTCGTTGTGATAATGTTGTTACACACGAGGGGTAAATGGTATTTCTAGTTTTAAAAGGTATCATAAAGATAGGAAATGGTCTTGGTCTGGTCATTAACAATTTCATGAAATCGACAAATTTGTAACAACATTTCATGAAATTTAAATAACTTGCATTTATCCAAGCAGATTTAGCTTTAAGCATTCAACAATATCATGGAATCAAAAGATTTGCAATAAAACTCCATGCATTCATCACTTTTTTGGAAAAACTTATGAAATTTAAACATCTATTCTAAAATAAAGCATGAAAAATTGTTGAAAAAGTAAGTTTCTCCCAGGTATTATCCACGCATGCCTCAAGAAATAACCAAACTAGAGAAAACCATTCCATACGTCACTAGATTAATTCACAAGTAGGTACACAATGATGCAATATTTTAAAGAGAGGAGGATTATTTTCCATCAGATAGAGTTAGTATGCACCCTTAAATGACGCAACACATAGTCTTGTTCAATAGGAACAAACAACCAGCTACATAAGATTTCATATCAGGAAATAGATTTCAAATTGGCTCTAATATTGATTAAATTCTAATGAAACATACAAGTTTTAAATCTGGAATGGAATAGAAAATAGGAAAAAGAACAAAACTTGAAAAAGTTTTGGTTCTCTGACATCCACAAATTATGAACTTAACTTAAAATGAAACATCTCTCAACCTTTTATAAGAACTAGATGCTTAGGAAATTCAACCAACACATGAGAGAGAATCCAAGGGATCAATCACAACAAGGAACGTGGAATATGACAACTGGCAGGAGAATTTCTAAATAAGCCAATGGATGTCAACCTTCTTCAGCGCTTTGAAATCTTTTGGGACCTCCATCTTTAAAATATAATTAGGAAATTAACTTAGATCTTAGTAGATTTTTCAAACAAAATGTAGGAACTTCCTTTGTCAGATATTCAAAATGATTGAGTGGAACCAGATATAGATATCCTAGTCCACTAGTACTTTGGTTCCTACACTCAGGTTTTGACTCGAGCTTAAAACACCAGGAAGTAAATCACCCCAGAGTTGGGCACACTCTTTTGCCGCATTCGTAATACTAGGACTCTCGGTATTCTAATATCTCAAACTCCTCCTTCGCATGGAATCCCAAAGTATACTTCCCAACTTGGTTATATCACTACTTGTGGTCCAAATTTTCTTGACCATCCATACCCGAATACTGCATCACAATCTGTTCCTTCTCCAAATACAAATTCCACATATCAATCCCTTTTTAAAGCATTTATACAACTCTCATGAAAATAAAACTACCATCAATAAATCATCCTTTTAAAGCAAATCATAAATAACATGCTTTTAATACATCCTCACATAATTATGCTTCTAGGAAGACTACTAGACATTTTAACTTCTCAGCCAAAATTTTATAATTAATCCTTTCAACATGCATTGCTACTCGATACCTGACAATTTTAGCTTTTTACCAGAACAAAGTTTACTCGAATCCCAGTTTCCACTAAAACCTTCACATTTCCCCAGACTTTCACTTCTGGACCACAACATCTTACCAAACCTTGCATTAAATAATCCAACTAATCTGGCCTTTTGGTACTCGATACCCGATACATCTGAATCACAAAATACTTCAAAGCTTTCAGTTTAAACATGGGCTTCTAGTGATCCTTTGCCAACCAACACTTGCCATAAGCATTAATTTTTTACTTGGCACGTGGAATATGAGAACTGGTAGGAGAATTTATGAATAAGTCAACGAATATCAACCTTCTTCAACACTTTAAAATATAATTAGGACATTAACTCGGAGCCGAGTAGATTTTTCAAACAAAATGTGGGAACTTCCTCTATTGGATATTCAAAATGATTAGGTGGAACCGAATATAGATATCCTAATCCACCAACACTTTGGTTCCTACACTCAGGTTTTGACTTGGGCTTAAAACACCTGAAAGTAAATCACCTCAGAGTTGGGCACACTCTTTTGCTGGATTCGTAATACCAAGACTCCCAGTATTCTAATATCTCAAACTTCTCCTTCACATGGACTCCTAGAGTATACTACCCAACCTGGTTATATCACTACTCATGGTCCAAATTTGTCTAACCATCCATACCCAAATACTACATCACAATCCGTTCCTCCTACAAATACAAATTCCACATATCAATCCCTTTGTAAAACATTTATAAAACTCTCATGAAAATAAAACCACCATCAATAAATCATCCTTTTAAAGCAAATCATAAATAACATGCTTTTAATACATCCTCACATAATTATGCTTCTAGGTGGACTACCAAACATTTTAACTTCTCAACAAAATTTTACAATTAATCCTTTCAACATGCATTGTTACTTGGTGGGTACTCGACAATTTCAACTTTTTGCTAGAACAAAGTTTACCCAGATCCCGGTTTCCATCAGAACCTTCACATTTCCTTGGAATTTCACTTCTAAACTACATCTTACCAAACCTTGCATTAAATGCTCCAACCAATATGGCCTTCCGGTACCCGATTCTTGGTACATCCGAATCATTAAATACTTTAAAGCTTTCAGTTTTAACATGGGCTTCCGATGATCCTTTTCTAACCAGCACTTGCCATAAGCATTAATTTTTTACTTGGGTCCCCAAGCCTTACAATCTTGGGGTGTGTTGTGAGACCACACAACAACTTGCAACCAACAAAACCAAATTTAAAAGAAACTCAGGATCAGATCGCCTGCTATAAATTATAACTTATGCATATTTTCCAGAAATAACTCCTTACCTTTACCTGAATTCTGGCATAAAAATTGTAAAATTTCTCTAGAAAGTATCAATGTGTGCTTTGATTAATTCCAATCTCCAAAACCTGGTGAAAAAACTAGTCCATTGACATTCAACTACATAGTTTAGTAATCCTCAAAAGTTGATATTGGATAGAGCCTCACTTCCAATCAAGTGTCCATATCCCTGACAAGGTTATCTCTGTAATCCCCCCCAAACATAGCTCTACTACTAGTCAGGTGTCTATAGCCCCAATAGAGATATTTGGATAGCCTAAGAGTTGAATTTTTCTCTTTTGATTTTCTTTGATATTCATTTTTTCATTTTTTTCATTTAATATTTCTTTATAAGCTCATTTGATTCAAATTACAGGCAACGAATCCCACAATTAGGTTGGGAATTATAGGGGTAACAAAGGTTACTTTTTGATTTTTCATTCAATGCAAATCCCTTCATCATTTCACCAATTCCCAAAAGACTTAGTTAATTATTCCTTGTATGTGCAACTTTCCAACTAAATTTTACCACCCTTATGCCAAATTCTAGCTAACTATAATTCTCTATCTGGCCAAAAAATAAACACAAGTTAAAATTTAGCGGCAATTTATCAAATCACCAAATTAATTCTAAATTTAGAAATGTTGGTTACCACCCTTCCATTTTAAAATTTCATGGCAACTACTAAAATAAACTTGGCAAGCAATTTCAATTTTGATGGCACTACACTAAAATTAATGCATCAAACTTGTCATGATTAAACTTAAGCCCAACCATCATACTCTGCATTTAATTCACATGCCTTAACATGCATGTACTACTTCCTTCAATTTTCCACATGTCACTGTGTGCCACCTTACCGACTTAATTTTCCTTTCTACAAGGCACAAATGGACGTCTTCATGATTAGTACGACTCGATAAAATGAACTAAAATAACCACCATTTAATTTTGAAATCTTCAATTTGCTCGATTCGTGATTGTCGTACTAAAAAACTTTGAAGCAATGGCCACCAGTTTTGTGAGAATTTATTTGATTTAACCTTTAATTTTGGAGAAAAGTGTCATGTTGCCACCTCAACTTGCATTTCCCAAGATTTCTATCCAGACAACTATGTACCACAGATTTATCACGACTTTCTATAAATTCCACACTTTCCTTCAAATTTTTCACTTTTTCTTTCCTTCACTTTTCTTTCTTTCTGCTCTACTTGTGCTTTCTTGCTTCTGAGCCATGGATACTCCCATTTTCCTAACTTGTGTTCGTTGCAAGAATGGCTTCCTTGGTCGAATCACGACCCAAAGGCTTGGAATTTTTTTCTTTCTCTAGACTTCGGCCATGAAATCATATTTGCGCATGGTTCTCAGAGAAACTTATGTGAATTCCAGAGCATACTACAAGCTCAATTCAAACCTAGCTTTGCGGTTTGTTGTCTCACTTCTAGATCTCAACCTCTCGGTAGCTGAAGTTCATGATGCTTCCAACATGATAGTATGACTTGACTTTTTGGGGAGCTTGGACCATGTTCTCTTTGTCGCTCACCCAACCATTGGAATTCCTTCTGCTAATGATATTCCATAGTTTCTATAGCAAGGGGAAGTAGTTCCCATTTAGCCCTTTCTTACTGATCTGCACACCCATGACCTTGATGAACTTAGGAATAACACTTATCTAGGGTACACATCCCTCATGGATGAAGTGACCCAAATTGATTAACTAGACAACCCATTTCCTTTAGCTTGAATCCTTTTTTTCCTCCCTTTTGTTGGAAATTGGAAGGTTTCCATTGATGTCAACAATGGAATTTGGAATATTATCATTGATGTACATTACTTGCATAAGTTTAGTAGTTGCTCTGGTAATGGAAGTTTGCTGATCTAGTATTTTGGTTTGGATTATCTTATTTTGTAAGATTAGATTAGAAGTTGATATTATGTTCTACCTTGACATTGTTTGCATCCATTGACAAGATTTCAGTTGACTTTGGCTATATGGTTGGAAAGATACAATTACTAGTAGTTTGGAAAACAATGTTATGCTGATTTAGTACATTGGTTTTTTGGTTCGAATTTCACCTCATAGAAAGATATCACTCCAAGACTTTATACATAGAGTGGTGACTACAAGATTTATCTTATCTCAAATTTTTGAGATGATATGTGAGCACATATGGAAGATATGAATGACAGTGTTCTATTCTGAAGACTACAGTGAGTTTTTTTATAGTGCATTGATTTGGGAGATTCCACATTTTCTCATGATCAATTATTTTGTCTTGCAGAGTTGAATATAAGTTGTTCAATGTCATCTAAAGAAGAATTTGATGTGTTAACAAGTTTTTGTGTTATACATTTGATGCATTACATACACGTTTGGAGTTTTGGTGTCTTAGGTCTAACTCAAGCCAACCTAATTATGAATTGGTGTTAAGAAGACTAAATATGTGTTGAAAATGCTATATGGATCTATCTTAGGTTCATGCCGACTAGTACCATATGTTAGTTGCTTGTGTTGGGTGCATAGATGAATATTATTTTGAGGATAATACCGATAGACTTGATTTTGATGTGAAATGGGGTTTCTCTAATTAGGCTAACCTAATTAGTGAAAGAAAATGTATATGGTATATATATATATATATATATTTGTAAAGGAGATGTGTGTGTAATGAATGAGAAGTGTGTGTATGATGAGAAATAATTGAAGGGATGAAAGTCAAAAAGTGTGAATGTGTGAAGTTTCATATGTAAGTAGATAGTGTACTTACAGGGAAGTGTTTCATGTACTATGCTTCACCGGAACTAAAATCCAACACAAGGAAGGTGCATTCTATCTTAGTTCATCTTTTGATAGTGAGCCATACTCTATTTTGTAAATTATTTCAGGTTGTGAGCCTTCAAGGATAGTGTGTCCTAGAAGTGAGCCCTTGTAATATTCTATATCCAGATATATTATATTATGAGTTAATCCTCACCGTGGTTTTTCCCATTTTGGGTTTTCCATGTAAAAATACTGGTGTTCATGTGTATTATCATCTTGTGTTGATTCCATGCTTTCACTAGTTGTTACAGTTAGAATTATGTTATTGCTTGGATGGATATTATGTAAATGGTTTGATGGAATACTGATTCACCCACCCCTCTCAGTATTCTGGGTGTTCATCAATTAGTATCAGAGCTTGATTCCTTTTAAAAAGCCTAACAACTTGAGGAAGATCCTGGAATTTGAATACTTGGTAGATAAGATATTTCTTATTGCTCCGAAAGAGATTCCTGCTGAACATACAAAAGAAGAAAACAAGGATTTGAGGGAAATCCTGAAGGAAGCAAATGAATGCATTGAGAAACTGAAGGAAATCTTGAAGAAAGCAAATGAAGACATCACTGGACTAAAAGAACAAGTGGAAGAAAAGAGGAGAATTGAAGACTGATAGAAATTTGAAATTTAGAGAATAATGGATGAATATACAAAGCTTGAACAAGAAGTGGTAAACCTAAGGTTTGATCTAGAGAAAGTAAAAGCTCATAAGGATAAATTCAAAACAAGTATTACAAGGCTTGATGAGTTGATTACATCTCAAAAAAATTATAAGGATAAAGGTGGTTTGGGATTTGAAGAAGGAATTTTTTTGAAAGCAAATCAATCCCTTTGACATGGATAACAATAAAAAGAAAACTCAAGGCAATGGCAAACAAATCAAGAATCAAAGAAGCAATACCATAATGATTCCTATCAGACAACCCAAGGTACTTATCTTTTAATGGTATATGTTATTGATGCAATAAGTTTGGATATAGAGAAAAAGATTGTGGAAATAAAATAAAACAAAATGATGGGATGAATTAAAATACTTTATCATTCACCAATCAATGTTTCAAATGTAAAAGAATTGGACATAAAGCTATAGAATGCAAAGGTCAAATGTTGAACAAAGTGATTTATCCGTTCAAGGGCTATTGTTGTCACTACAGTTTATTTGGACACAAGACTAACTAGTGCAGATATAGATTGGATAAAGGAAAATTTGGATGGAAGAATGTTGTTTGTTATAACTGCAGTAAACCGAGACATTCTAGAGATTGTAGAAGAAAAAATATGAAAAGATATTATCTGGTAAAAAGATATGAGCCAATCATTAAGATTGATCTAGAAAAGGTTAAGAAGGAAATGGGAAGGAATTGGAGAAAGGAAGGAGAATCAAAAGTATCAATTTCATCGGTGTCATTCTCCGGTGTAGACAATCTTGTCAAAAATTAAATCCAGGTAGTAGATAAGGGGGAGCAATAATTAGAAAATTTAATATCCCCTTGTCGATATATGATGTCATGTCGTGACATGAATACATTTATTAAAGGTGACAAATTTGAGATCTCATGAAAAAGGAATTTTCAGGCGCACATGTGTGAAGAATGAATTCTATAGAGTTTTAAAGATGGAAGTACTAGCGGTATGAAGCATTTGTTGCTGAAGCAATTGGGATCAAAGAAATAAATTTAAGTATGTTAAGGAAAATTCATTCGATGAAAGACATTTTTTGGAAGAGTAGAAGCGTGTAGAACAATCTTGAAGAAACCATAGCATTTTCATATCATAGAACTTCGGTGCTTGGCTTTGGTGTGCATGAAAGAGGTAAGTTACTACTGTTATACATTATTCCCTTTGAATTATTCATTGAATTTTGTTTTAAATGATGGATACACCTCGAGTCGTAGACAATTTAGTGAGACCAGAACCACAATTTAAGAAGTATCCTATTAAAACCCTAGAACATGACCCTTTGGGTGCATTCTCAGATGTTCCTCTTGGTGTTATTCCAATTGAAGACATTGGGATATACATTCACATAAATTTGGAAGAACCTACTTATGGAAAAGCACACATATTATGGTTTGAAGAATTAAGTGGAGAAGACTTTACCCTGAAATCAAAATATAATGTGCTAATGAAGAGGAAATTGGATGTGTTGGATCAGTTTCCATATTTTAGCAATGAGGAGAGATGTATCAGGTTGGCACTTAGCAGATTTCATGATTAGTTTGTGTGGCTTAACAATTCACATATGATATCCAGAGAGGCAATTAGAGATGTGACTAGTTTATTATCCACCAAACCTACCCTTGAGTGTAAACTTGACAAAGGAAAGGGATTAATGAAGAACACAAGTACTAGAATTATTAAATTGGTTGTTTAGTATGCAAGTTTGGTTATCTCACACTTTATTTTTGGTAATATTGATGTCTCTACCTCCGCAATTGACTTGGCATTATAAATGGTTGAGAAAAGAACAAAATATGATCTTTGTGAGTTGCTCTGGCAACAATTGTTGGAAAATATGAATGACATGAAAAGGAAGAAATATACATTTAGATATGGAACATTGATATTATGTCTAACATTCTATTTTATGAGAGAAGTACCTAGTATTGGAGAAGTTGTTTGGGTAGATACCAAACTGATTGCTCATCAGATCAGATAATTAATGAGAAACATTGAAGATTTGGATGCACAAGGAGATGCCCTTGCTACATTCTTTGGAAAATTCCAGAGAAGAATGAATAGAAGAAAGAGAACTCCAAGAGAACTAATCACAAAATATAAGGATGATATAACATTTTTGGTATCCATTGATAGCTGCATTATCAAGGTAGTTGAACCAAGTAACACATGGATTCCTGAGTTGGGCTATGAGATTGAAAAGGGTTATATTGTTGGTTGTATAGTAATGCTAATCAACAACCCCCAAGATCCCAATAGACCTAGATTTGGGACTTACACTAAAGTAGCTCAAGAAATTCTTGAAAAAATTGAGTTGATCTCTGGTAAATCTATGACTGCCTCCAGAGAAAAGAGAAAAATTACTAAGGTTCATGCACTGATTTCCTAGACTGAGTCGACTCCAAGGAGAATCAAGAAGTTAGCTAGGAAAAAGGTACATCTTCAGATTATTCCTAGAGTAGTCACCAATTCTTCATAATGTATTGTGGAAAGCACAGATTCATTGACTGATAAATTCAAAGAACTGAAGAGTCAAGTAGTAAGTGAAATGTTTACTTGGGTCAAAGAAAAAGGATTGTTGGAAATTGAAGATAGGTGCAAGTCTACACATAAAATTGCATTTGATAGACTTAAAGAGGTTCATGAGTGTGATAAAGAGGCCAAAAGTCTATTATCATTTTGTTGGACATGGTCTAATGCAATTCAAATATTTAAGGATGTTGAGGACATAGTTGAGACACAAATAAAGTATGCATCCAACACCTTTAATCCACCTTTAGATATGGATGATCAAACAGTACGATTTAACAAGGTTGCATGAAGAATATCTTGCATTAAAAGGAGAGATGATTGAACAATTTGGTTAGATTAGAGATTTGATAAAGATTAAGTGCACTCGTCTACTATGCTCTTTATTTGGTTGACAGGATTCTAAACTTGAACGTTACTCCCAAAACTCTGGTTGAAGGAAAAGACATCCTAGTTGATCTTAATTACCTATGCAGAGCCTTGTCAGAATCAGAGAAGCTCTGGGATGAAGGGAAATCCTCTTGGATAGATACTCTTAGCAAACTTCAAGGGACAACCTCCTCTTGCTGATTACTCACAGTTATTGTTTTGGATGTACTCCTCAAGGGGAATATTTAGGTATGTAATGGAAATTATTAAAGCTTTAAATATATTTTTATCCTTTTTTATTGATATCTAAGGGGGAGAGAAGGTACCCTGTGAAAATAGAGAAGTTTTTGGGGGAGAGGAATGGAAAATTGAGAAAAAGAATTTTTTATGGTTTTCACATTATGTGTTCCATTGTGAGACGAATTTATGTGCTAGAAAATGAACAACAAACAATAGAATGCAAATAACACTAAAAACAACCTACACCTCAAGATTAGCCTAGTTGGATTCAATACAAAGTAAAGATGACAAAATGAAACTTTATACCTTGTGTTGAATCGATCCTTTGGTTGGCCCTTCATCTTTGGTGTTGTATGCTCCTTGGATGGCACAAGATGCAAGCTAGATGATGATATGAGAATGGATGAAAGTGGATGCAAGTGTGAAAAATGGCTAAGTATGGCTCCTAGAAAATTTTTGCAAGAGTTTGGCTACAATGCATGATCTCCCCTAAAATGAGAGAAAAGAGGGGGTATTTATAGAGATTTTGGAATCTCTAGGGAAATGGACGGTTAAGATTGAGCCATCAAGATCAAGATGTAGGGCTATGGTGAGTTGAGAACTCACAAGCCCTCACATCTTGACATGTGGCATGTGATATGGCTTAAAAGGGTGATGTGTACATGAGGTGGAAGGATAGTACATGACATGGAGAGGTACAAAGTACCTTGGGATTGGGATAAGATCTCCTCATAAAGGAGGTACTTGTCCCCATGTGGGTGAGAGGACAAGTGGGGAATTAAAAATTCCTCAAATATTCTCATGGGGATGAGAGAAGGAATTTAAAATTCCTTTAAATGCATTGGGGGATTAAATGTGAATTAAAAATTCACATGGGGAATGGAGATGCCTTGTTCAAAAGAGAAAGCTTTTAATGAAGTTGACTAAAAACACATTCCATAAATGATATGGGGATTAGAGATGACCTAATTAAGTGATTAAGGTTGTGCAAGTACTTGATTAGACTAATTAATGACATGTTAAAGGCAAGTGGGAGATTATGAAGGGTGTGACATGTGACTTGATGTGACAAGTCAAAGATCACATGGGGAAGAGAAAAATGAATTTAATATTCCTTGGAAGGATAAAAGGAATTAAAAATTCCTTGAGAGGTTGATTAGGCTAGTTAATGAAGGATTAGAGGAGGGTTAGGTGGCTAAGAGAGATTAGAGGCCAACTTGCAAAAGTTGGAGGATGTGACACATCCTAATCAAGGATTAGGCATGTGCACATCCTAATGATGAATTAAGAGAAATAATTAGGATTAGATAAAAATGATGGAGGATGTGACATAAAGGAATTAAATAAATGACCATTTATTTAATTCATTTGATGAAAGGGGAAGGTATTTAATTATTTAACTAGATACCTTAGGGACTAGAAGAACTTTTAGAGGGATTAATTGAATAATAGTGATATTACTTAATTAATGCAAGATAAGGATGTTTAGGCGAAAAGGATCAATTTGGATAAATTAAGTGTCCAAATTTAGGTGTCTCAGCCATCAATGACAAAGGGGGAGATTGTTGGAAATTGGAAGGTTGTCATTGATGTCAACAATGGAATTTGGAAGATTGTCATTGATGTACATTACTTGTATAAGTTTAGTAGTTGCTTCAGTAATGGAAGTTTGTTGATCTGGTATTTTGGTCTAGATTATATTATTTTTTAAGATTCGATTAGAAGTTAATATTATGTTCTACCTCCACATTATTTATATCCACTAACAATATTTCAGCTGACTTGGCTATATGGTTGGAAAGATATAGTTACCAATAGTTTGGAAAATAGTGTTATGTCGATTGAATACATTGGTTTTTTGGTCCAGATTTCACCTTATAGAAAGATATCACTACAAGAATTTATACATAGAGTGGTGACTACACGATTTATCTTATCTCAAAGTTTTGAGATGATATGTGAACACATATGGAAGATATGAATGACAGTGTTCTATTCTGAAGACTACAATGAGTTTCTATATAGTGCATTGATTTGGGGGATTCCACATTTTCTCATGATCAATTTATTTTTCTTGCAAAGTTGAATATAAGTTGTTTGATGTCATCTAAAGGAGAATTCAATGTGTTAATAGGTTTTTGTGTTACACGTTTGATGCATTACATATATGTTTGAAGTTTTGATGTTTTAGGTCTAACTCAGGCCAACCTAATTATGAATTGGTGTTAAGAAGACTAAATATGTGTTGTGAATGCTATATGGATCTATCTTAGGTCCTTGCCGACTAGTACCATATGCTAGTTGCTTGTGTTGGGAGCATAGATGAATATTATTTTGAGGATGATTCTCACAGACTTGGTTTTGATGTGAAATGGGTTTTCTCTAATTAGGACAACCTAATTAGTGAAAGCAAATGTATATGGTATATATAAGACATTTTTGTAAAGGAGATGTGTGTGTAATGAATGAGGAGTGTGTGGATGATGAGAAATAATTAAAGGGGTGAAAGTTAGAAAGTGAAAATGTGTGAAGTTTCATATGTGAGTAGATAATGTACTTA
Source organism: Sequoia sempervirens (assembly GCA_007258455.2). Classification (NCBI taxonomy): domain Eukaryota; kingdom Viridiplantae; phylum Streptophyta; class Pinopsida; order Cupressales; family Cupressaceae; genus Sequoia; species Sequoia sempervirens. The sequence continues at coordinate 22,881 of VDFB02012110.1, forward strand.
CAGTGAAGTGTTTCATGTATTGTGCTTCACTGAAATTGAACTCCAATACAAGGAAGGTGCATTCTATCTTAGTTCATCTTTTAGCAGTGAGCCATACTCTGTTTTGTAAATTATTTTAGGTTGTGAGCCTTCAAGGACAATGTGTCTTGGAAGTGAGCCCTTGTAATATTCAATATCCAGATATATTATATTGTGAGTTAATCCTCACCGTGGTTTTTACCATTTTGGGTTTTCCATGTAAAAATACTATTATTCATGTGTATTGTCATCTTGTGTTGATTTCATGCTTTCACTAGTTGTTACAGTTAGAATTATGTTATTACTTGATGGATATTATATAAATGGTTTGATGAAATAAACATTCACCCCCCTCTTAGTATTCTGGGTGTTCATCACTTTTTCTCTTTTATGACAAGAATTTTGTATTTTACATGTACATATGAAATATAATAATTTTCTTTTCTTTTCCATACATCAAGCGTGTATTTATTTTGGATGGTTTTATCTTTTCCAATTTACAGTGTAATTTTTAAAGAATTCAATTCTCATGTGCTTTAGCTTAAGCAAAATTCATTAATGTTGAGAATGAAACTAGAAAGCAAAAAACACACCCTACTAAAGCAAATTAACCTAACTAACTGAAATTTACCCCAATCAAACGACTAACCCTAATCAAGAAATTTACCCTAATTTCTACTACTATTTTTATAATGCTTTTTGTATGAATTATAGAAGGTTTATATTTAAATTCACTTGAGTGTATCTTAGATAAACTACTGTAACAATGAATTATTTCAACTTTTCTATGTTTAACAAGAAAAAATTCAAATGCATACTTACCAATAAGTTGGCTAAAATTTATGGAAACGACCTCATTAAAAGGAGATTATACACACCTTCACTGGCTTCTCAGCATCCTACCTTCTTCCAGTCTTGGTTCATGGTTCTCCATTTACTTTGCTTTGTTCCATGAACGACTGTATTCATTTCTTGATTTTATTTCTCTCCAAGATACCTTTGGTTCTTGGTCCTATCTTTCATCTCGACATCACTATCCATTTTGTTAGACCAAGTATTAATACAATTTACACCATCATCAGAAAGAGAGAAATCAAAAACTTGATACTCTGTATTTTGTGTAAAATCAAGGATTTCCTTCCCTTTTAGATTGTGGATTCACAATTGGGGGAAAAAAGCACGCGTCTCTTGCTCGTTTTTCCGACTCTTTCTCTTCATTTTTTCCTTCCACGTGTGATAAGATCAGTGACCCATTCTTTTCGCATTCACACTTTAAATGTGTTGTTTCCAAGTCTTGAGGACTTTGCTTTTTTTCCTACAAAATTTTAGGAGTTTCCTCATGACAATCATGGTTAATGCATCTGTTTGATCTAGCAGTTAAATCTCCAATGTTTCTAATTTCACTAGGGCTAGGTATTTTCTCCAAATTCAAACCTATTTCCAACAACAAATCCTTTCTTTTTGCAGTTAAGGACACCTTCATTAACATAATTACCCTATACATGTCCAAACTCACCCTAGTTAAAAAAATTTCACAGTCAAGTTCACCATGATCAGTTGTACCATGAATTCTACACTTGGTAACCCTACCAAAAGTGAAAAAACTCAAGGGATAAATTCTCCAGTTAAGAATCTTTCAAAGCTTATCAACTTACATTTTACTCTTCAATACTGGCTTGCTTAGGCTTTCACCTCACAAGCAAATTTCCAACTTGGAATCGGGACAACAATACCGATTCCAAATAAAAATAGAGGTGGCCCTCCTTATAGCACCACTCTTGTTGATGTAGATGTTAGTCGTACACCAACAGACAGATAAAATTCTCATAGACACACTACGAGAACCTATCTTTCTTAAAATATTGCACCAGGACAACCTAAATCTTAGGTTAACTCAGCTGAATCCCAAGGCTCGTTTATGCCAAGTCTTGATGCACTAGGTTCACTTAGAGTTCATTGTGAAAATGTTGTTACACATGAGGGGTAAACAATATTTTCGGTTTTAAAAGTTATCATAAAG
>VDFB02012111.1:0-12025 GCA_007258455.2 Sequoia sempervirens
TACCTCTCAGCAATAGCCTAAGTCTTTCCAACAAGTGTTCTTTTCGGTATAACTTGAAGGGCTCGGTATGATCTCTTAGCAAATAGCGATAGTCTCACCAATGGGAATGTTGTTGTCTATGTGACTTTGGAACTTCAGTATGATCTCTTGGCGAATACTGATTATCTTGGTGATAGCGCTACATGTGATGGATATCGGTATGATTTCTTGATGACAAGGGGAAGTCCAAGTGACAGTTTGTGAACTCAGTATAATGTCTTGCCGATGGTGAGGACTCCTGCCGATAACTACAATCAAATCTTGTGGCATCAGGGAGACATGGTTAGTGTCTCACTGACATGCGAATACATTTTGAACGCCTTTGACTGAGTGAAAGACTATCCTATGTGGTGTGTCTTCAACAAATAAGAGAAGCCGAATGGGAACTGTTGGAAGTTAGTTTGTTGTCTCCATTCTATGAGGAAGTTCAACGGATAGGGATGACATGGATATACTCTGGAATTATAAATGATGTTCGGTTCAATCAACAATGTGACAAATGGTTGGATGAATAGTTCGATGTATGATCAGTGTGAATTCAATTCTAAGAGCATTGTCACTTGAATGTTTTGTACAAGGTTGATCAAGGATTATGCTGTTGTAAATTGGCATCAGAGAGTGAAGCCCGTACTTTGTATGTAATCTCATTATTGTAATACAAAGGGGTTTTTCTTGGTGTGGTGGGTTTTTCTCCCGTAAGGGTTTTCCCACGTAAATCTAGTGTTCATGTGTGTATGTTCATTTCTCTGTTTCTATTATTTCTTTCAAGTGTATCTTAATTGGACTATAATTGAAAATTTAAAAGAACCTCTGCATTCTTTCCTAAGGTTTTGACATTAGGAAAGTTGTTTCTGCACCTTTTCTTTCCTTACAAGTGGTATCAGAGCCTAGCCAGTTGTGTTATCTTTGGGGGTATGTTGGGTTTTTTATGTCAATTATGTTCAGTGGGAGTCTTGTAGAAGTTGGTAATTTGAATTATAGGTTAAGATGGAAAGCACGTCCGGAAAGATTGAAATTGAGAAATTCAATGGCAACAATTTTGAGTTGTGGAAACTCAAAATGAAAGATCTGTTGGTTGTTGGTTGATCGTGATCTGTGGCTTGTTGTGTCTGGAACGAAGCCTAGAGGCATGAAGCAAGAGGATTGGGACCTTGTAGATAGAAAATCTAAGGGGCTGATAAGGCTCTATCTAGCAAACTCTGTTCTTCTGGATGTTCATGAAGAAAAGACTGCATCTTCCTTGTGGAAAATACTGGCAGCTCTTTATTAGGGCAAGTCCTTGGTGATTAAATTGCTCTTGAGGAAGAAGTTGTACACTTGGAGAATGCAAGAAGGATGGTCTCTTGCTGATCATTTGAACACATTCAACATGTTGTTTACACAGTTAACATATGTGGGTGTGAAGATTGATGAAGAAGATCATTGTATGTTGTTATTATGTTCTTTGCCAGATTCTTGGGATCACCTGGTGATGGATATTGGGAGTACAACATCCACTTTTAAGATGGAAGATGTTGCTTCTTTGTTGTCAGAAGAGATGAGAAGGAAATCTTCTGAGATGGTGAAGGAGGCTCTTTCTATTAGAGACAGATCAAAAGAAAAAGGCAAGAAGAAGGACAAGAAGTCCAAATCCAAATTAGAAGGGAGATCAAAGTCTCTTGGAAAGAAGTCCAAGGTGAAGTGCTAGAATTGTTAGCAACCTGGTCATGTCCGAAAGGATTGTAAAGAGGAGAAAAAGAAGAAGAAGAAGAAGAATTCTGACTATGATTCTTGTCAGAGTGATGCAAACACCTTCATTGCAGCCCTGGCTACGCAAGCATCAGATGATGTCTGGCTAATTGATTCTGGAGCATCTTTCCACATGAAATGTCATAGAGACTGGTTCATGAAGTATGAGAAATACAATGGTGGGAAGGTGTATTTGGAAGGTGATTCATCTTTGGAAATAGTTGGTCATGGGAGAGTCAGAATTCAATTCTCTAATGGAAGAGTGAAGGGAATCAATGATGTAATGCATATACCAGGTCTGGCTTGAAATCTACTTTTTGTTATTAAGCTGAATGATATTGGAGTGCAAGTTACATTCTCTAGAAATGGATGCAAGATGACTAGAGGCTCAATGGTGCTAGCAAGGGGTGCTTGTATTGGTGCCTTGTATAAGTTGGATGCACATGCTATGCAATGTAATACTGTCTCTGTAAAGTCACTAAAAGCTACTCATGAGGAAAAAGAGGAAAAAGTCCTTGATGGTGTAAACTCTATGGAAGTTAAACTTCCAGCAAAAAAGACTATGCTTTGACATCATAGGCTAGGCCACATTGGTGAGAAAGGTTTAAAAACCTTGAAGAATAAAAACCTGGTTGAAGGGCTTGATGATTGTAACCTCGAATTTGAATTTTGTGAACATTGTATATATGGTAAACAACACTGTGTTTCATTTTATTCTAGTCTTCACAAATCTTCTGGTTTGCTTGATTATATACATTATGATGTTTTTGGTCCAGTGAATGTTCCTTCTTTCTCTAAGTCAAGGTATTATGTATTATTTATTGATGATTATTCAAGAAGGGCATTTGTCTATTTTTTGAAAAGTAAATCAGAAGTGTTCAGTCGGTTTAAGGAATTTAAGAACCTTGTAGAAAATTAGATTGGAAGGAAAATAAAATGTTTAAGGACTGATAATGGCGGTGAATTTATTTTTGATGAATTCAAGAGGTACTGTAAAGATCATGGAATTAAAAGACATAAAACTACACCTTACACTCCATAGCAAAATGGATTTGCAGAAAGGTTCAACAGGATAGTAATGGAAAGAGCACAAAGTATGCTGAGCAGTGCTAGCTTGGAGGAGAAGTTTTGGGCTGAGGCAGTTGCTATAGCATGTTACTTGATAAACTGTTCTCCTAATTCTTCTCTTGTTGAGAAAACACCTTTGGATGCATGGTTTGGAAAGAAGCCCTCTTTGAGACACATTCGAGTCTTTGGCTGTGAGGCATATGCACATGTGCTAAATGAGAAAAGATCTAAATTGAAAAACAAGGCTATCAAATGTATTTTTATTGGCTATAGTACTGGCATAAAAGGATACAAGCTTTGGAATCCTGATATAAAGAAGGTTCTATATAGCAGAAGTGTTATCTTTCATGAGCTGAAGCCTTCTACCTTGGATTTGTAGTTAGAGACAAAGTCAAAAAACAAAAAATATGTAGTTGAAATTCCTCCTACACTAGATAAAGAGGAATTGAAAATTCAAAATGTACCTGAAACTAAGGAGAACTCAAGTAGTTTTGAAAGTTCTAAAGAAGAAGAACAACCTCAGCCTCAGCAAGTGAGGAGGTCAACTTGTGAAATAAAGCAACCTGATAGGTATGGGTTTTCTTTGATAGATTCTACTTGTGCCTATGCTTTAATCTCTAGCACTGATGAGCCTAGGACTGTGAAAGAGGCATTTAAAATGTCTGATTCAAACTCTTGGTTGGAAGCCATGAATGAAGAAATGGCATCATTAAAAAAGAATGATACTTGGAGTTTGGTGCCCTTGCCTGAAGGCAGAAAAGCTGTAGGCTGAAAATGGGTATTTAAAAAGAAAATAGGTCTGGATGGAAGTGTGGAAAAGTATAAGATGAGGTTGGTTGTGTAGGGTTATTCCCAGGTAGAGGGAATTGATTATGGGGAAATTTTTTCTCCTGCAGCTAAGCTAACATCTATCAGATTCATTTTGTCACTTGCAATAGCGTATGACTTAGAGGTTGAACAAATGGATGCGAAGAAAAAATTTCTTCATGGTTATATTGAAGAAGAAATTTACATGTCCCAACCTGAGCACTTTGTGGAAAAAGGTAAAGAAAAATTTGTTTGCAAGTTGAAAAAATTCTTTGTATGGATTAAAGCAGTCTCCTAAAATGTGGTACCAGAAGTTTGACACTTTTGTTTTGTCATTGGGATTTCTAAGATCAAAATTTGATCATTGTGTCTATTACAAAGCTAAAAGTGATTGAGTTCTTATTATTGCTCTCTATGTTGATGATATGTTGTTCATAGGAAATAGTAAGTTAATGATTTCTGATCTTAAGTCTCAGTTGTCTGTAAAGTTCAAAATGAAAGATCTTGGTGCAGCTAGATATATTCTGGGAGTGGAAATAACCAAGGACATAAATAGTAGAAAACTTTGGCTTAGTCAGAGTAAGTATGTTAAGACTATTCTAGGGAGATTTTGCATGAATGATTGTAAGCAGCTAGTTGTTCCAGTTTTGCAGGGAACGAAGCTATCTGTTGAAGACTATCCAAAATCTCCTACTGAGATGGAGGACATAACTAGTGTACCTTATGCTAGTGTGGTTGGCAGTCTTATGTATGCAATGGTTTGTACAAGGCCAGACATTTCCTAGGTAGTGAGAGTACTTAGTCAGTTTATGGCTAATCCTGGAAGGACACATTGGGATGCTGTGAAAAGAGTATTTAGATATTTGAAGGGCACTTTAGAATATGCTTTGTGTTACCATGGGAACTTGGTTGAATCACAGAGGACTCTCAGTATTCGAGGCTATGTGGATTCTGATTGGGTAGGGAACATTGACAGCAAAAGATCCACCAATGGATATATTTTCATGATGAATGGTGGTGCAGTGAGTTGGATGAGTAAGCGGCAGGCTATAGTCAATTTGTCCACTACAAAGGCATAATACATGGAAGCAACACATGCCTATAAAGAAGTAATTTGGTTGAAATGTTTTTGTTCTAACATTGGTTTTGATGTAGGGCAAATAACAATTTACTGTGACAGTCAGAGTGCTATCTATTTGGAAAAGAATCCTACTTTCCATGCCAAGATGAAACATATAGATGTATAGTATCATTTTGTATGAGATATGGTGGGGGATGGAAAGGTCTCATTAGAAAAAGTGGATACTTTGGAGAATTTTGCAGATGCAATGATGAAGCCAGTGAGCACAAAAAAGTTCAGGTGGTGTGCCAATTCGATGGGCCTCAACTTGCCCATGAATTTCAGTAGCTCTATTGTGCTCTAAAGGTGCCTGTGTGATCTTCGTTAAGTGGGAGATTGTTGGAACTATGTACCTCATTCTCATAGGCTGAAACCTTTGAAAGAGAAAAGTTGGTGTGACATCATTTCTATCTGGCCGACTAATAGTTGTGCAACCTTATGGAATTCTTAGGTCGCCAAGACCTTGTTACTGTCTTGCTGACTGGAGCTATCACTGTGACTTGTTGTGTTTAGTGTAACTCTCTTCTGAGTGGGTTGATCTTGTCGACGGGTTGATATATAAAGGTAATCAGGAAGACTTGTGGTGACTAAAGTCATCGGGGAGACACTTGGCCAAAAGGTTTATTGTTGGTATGAAATCTTACCGATATGAGATGTCTTGCCGATAGTTATACACTTGGAGTCATCAGTGTAACATGTGACTTCGGTAAGAACTCTTGGTGACAGATGGTATGTCTCGCCGACAGTGTTACACTCGGAGTCTTCAAGGAGAGACTTGAACACTTGGTAGGAGCTCTTGGTGATAGGTGTTAGTCTCACCAATGCTTTAGTCTGTTGTCGGTATGACTCCTAGCGAAGGGTGGTTTTGGGGTGACTTGGAACCCTCGGTATTACCTCTCAGTGATAGCCTAAGTCTTGCTGACAAGTGTTCTTTTCGATATGACTTGAAGGGCTCAATATGATCTCTTGGTGAATAGCGATAGTCTCGCTGATGGGAATGTTGATTTCTATGTGATTTTGGAACTTTGGTATGATCTCTTGGTGAATAGCGATTGTCTTGGTGATAGCGCTACATGTGATGGATATTGGTATGATGTCTTGGTGACAAGGGGAAGTCCGAGCGATAGTTTGTGAACTTGGTATAACATCTTGCCGATGGTGAGGACTCTTGGCGATAACTACAATCGGGTCTTGTGGCATTGAGGAGACACGGTTAGTGTCTCACCAACATGCAAATACATTTTGAACGCCTTTGACCGAGTGAAAGACTATCCTATGTGGTTTGTCTTCAACCAATCAGAGAAGTCAAATGGGAACCATTGGAAGTTAGTCTATTGTGGCCATTCTATGAGGAAGTTCAACAGACAAGGATGACATGGATATACTCTAGAATTGTAGATGATGTTTGGTTCGATCAACAGTGTGACGAATGGTTGGATGAATAGTTCAATGTATGATCAGTGTGAATTCAATTTTGAGAGCATTGTCACTTGAATGTTTTGTACAAGGTTGATCAAGGATTATGCTATTGTAAATTGACATCAGAGAGTGAAGCCCATACTTTGTATGTAATTTCATTACTGTAATATAAAGGGGTTTTTCTTGGTGTGGTGGGTTTTTCTCCCATAAGGGTTTTCCCACGTAAATCTCGTGTTCATGTGTGTATGTTCATTTCTTTGTTTCTGTTATTTCTTTCAAGTGTATCTTAATTGGACTGTAATTGAAAATTTAAAAGCACCTTTGCATTCTTTCCTAAAGTTTTGACATTAGGAGAGTTGTTTCTGCACCTTTGCTTTCCTTACAATGTGTTGTTGTGAAGTCTCTTTGTACATAATTCAAATTTGAATAAATGTAGTTTGCTCTGATTTTCTTTTGCTTTTGTCTGCTTCTATTTTGGTTAGTTTAGGTTTTCTTTGGGTTTTAGTTTGGTCATTGCTTTACTTCTCTGGCTTGGGCTTCTCCATTTTCTGGTTGGGGAAGTGTCTTTCCTATACAATAATTATTCATTAGCTGGGATTGTTCTGAGTATTTCATTGATGGACTTTAATCATATGTCTTAAATGGATGGTTGAGGTCTTTTGTTATCGTCAAGCAGTCAGAATGTTTGATTTAAAGTGGATGGGTCATTGGTTTTATTTGAACCTGAAGTATTATGAAATCTTATGTCTTTCATACATCTTAAGATTCTTGGGGTTGTTGTGGGATCTTTGTGAGGTTGTGTTAGGTGAAAAATGCTATTTCTACTTCAGCACCACTATGGTTCTTAGCCCTAAGTGTGAACTTCATTGTTCACAGGTTGAAATGAAAAAGTGAAAAGAAAAGAAATATCAAAAAGAAGAAAAAGAGAAAATTTTGAAAGTCAAAAGAATGAATTCAACTTATCAGGAATATTCAAATATCTCTATCGGGGTTATGGACGCTTAGCTGGTAGTAGAGCTATGTTCGGGAGAATCACAACAATAACCTCATCAGGGCTATAGACACCTGACTAGAAGCGAGGCTCTATCTAGGTTGCTTTTGGAGCTAGAATCTTTACATAGCCTAACTTGACCGAGCTTGGTTTTTGTTGTAGCTCAAGGAGGGAAATGAACTCACTTGCACACACTTGAATTTTAAGTTTATGGAAGGTTTAGTCTAAATTTGGTTCTAATTCTTTAATCTTGTATTTTGATTTATTTGTCTGATAGGGAGATCGAAACCAAAGATTATAGGTTCATGATTCTTGTTCATCATCAAAATGCTCTGGAGCATTTTCCCAGTAGAGTCACCATTTATTGTGCATTTTTTCACACACACGTGCCACTAGAGGCAAGGACCCTCTTTTTCTTTCATTCTTGGTATTTTGGCCCTTTTATTTTGATGATTTTCTTGCTTGGGCATGTGCTTGGAGGTTTATCTTTCTTTCGTTGATGATCCCTTTGTGATATTGAATGAAAACCTCAAGTTTTAGACAATTTTTGGGTTTTTCACTATTCTCAGGAAAATCCGCTCTGAGCGGAATTCCCCAGTTTCCTTGAAAACCCAGTGGCAATTGCTTTACACTATGATCTAGAGATTTTGGTCCTTCACAGAATTCCGTGGTGATCGGATTTCTCTAAAATTCTATCGCCTCGTCAAATTCCTGGGTTTTGGTTTGGCCTGTCTTGTCGATTGCATTAATGCTCAATTGTATGATTTATGCGGCATGCATTTAATTTATTTTTGGGAGTTTTGTGCCATTAAGTTTCATCATTTTCTTTCTATTGATCTAGAGTGCTTGATCCTGAGTGCTTGGCTAGATTTGGCATGTTGGATTTGTGAATTCTTGGATTTGGTGGTGATTTTCCTAGGGATTATCATAACTGTTGTTGTTTGTTGGGGTGCTAAAGATTGTTATCTTTCATTGTTGTAATTGAGTCTCACTTCATCAATGGTATGTATGCATTACCTTGCTTTTGATTGTTGAATGTGAGTGATTCTTTGGCATTTTGAGTGTGCTTAGAGTCTGAGTTTTTGTATGTTTGGGCATTGAACATTTGAAGTTAGTGTTGTTCAATTATGTTAGATTGATGATTCCCATGTGAGTTTCGCAAGATTGTTTTTTGATTTCATTATGAGGAACCTCACTTGTGTAGGCCATAAAGAACCTTTTGTAAACCTAGCAAACAAGTAAGCTGAGCCCAAGCTTATCCTTTTCATTCATGGCAAAATTTTAGGGTTTCGTGCTTAGGGCATCACTAATTCCTCTCGAATTACTTTAAGATGAGCCTCAAATTTAAAGATGGTTTGTAAGAGGTTCAAATCAAGCTAGTCTCAGGCCCAAGGTCCTCAAATTTTTGATCATTTGATCAATTTGAATGAAGTCAGGAGAAAACGTTGGCATTCAGTATTTCAAGACTTCGTGGAATTCCTTAACGACTAGAATTCTTTGATTTTATATTTTCTCTTTGTTTTCCTGAAATGTGTTGTGATCTAGAGTTATTCCTGCTTCATGGATTTTCGTTCCCTCCAGATTTTACCAAAATTTCCTTTGTTCCTTCATTTTCCCAAAATTCATAGACTATTGTTGTTTTCATGGATTTCCGTCCTAGGTGGAATTCTCTGAAACTTTGTTGAAAATAAAGAACTGAGAGATAGCATGATTTATTAGCTGGTGATTATGCATTGTATGATTAATTTGAGTTATTTAAAGATGTATCATGCTTCTTCTTAGTTAATGACAGTTGATTAAATGATTATTGGATGCTTTTATAAATCTGGTGGCTAGGAATTTTTTGAAATTCCTCTCTAGCATAGATTCCGCAGGAGGACTAAAAACCTAAACTTTGATATGATCAATTCTTATGAGGTTTTAGAGCATTTTTCTTATCATTGGACTTATATTGAGGTTGATTATTCCATTTATGATTAATTAACTTGGGTTCCATGTCATTTTTATTGTGGTTCCTTGTTAGATGCAAGCTGAATCGAGTAGAGAGATGGCTAGCAAGACAATGCCTATGGCTAGCAAGATAGTGGGCAGGCAGATAGATTCAAGGGCTGAAGGATATTCGCTCTTAGAAGTAGAAAGAATTAAGCTGGACATAAAGAGTAAGGTTCTTGAGTCTAAGTTGTCATCCACTTGGTCTGAAATTGGTGGCACCAATGTGAACGGATTGGGATAAAGTCGTCAATTAATCAAAGGATGGGATTAAATCTATGGAGAGGAAATTTAAAGTGCTGGTTACTCCACCCTTGGCCAACTAAGATAGAATATTCTTGAAGGTGCAAGATCAAATATATAAAGATAGGGGAAAGAGCATTTAATACATGGCCACATTGAAATTTGTGCTTCCCCATTATTCCTTCTTTATCCTTCACATGCATTGGACCGAATTACATTGGATACCCCAGGCCGACCTTGATGAGTCCTAAGCATTTAATGCTATTTCATGTTGTTCTAGAACTTCTTGGGTTGACTTGTTTGTGGCCATTTTATTATTGTAAACCCTAATGGGGCCGACATATCTTGGGGGTTTTTATAAATATGGAATTTTTCCTCATTTGTGAGTGGGACTAGAGTAGAAGAATTAGACTTAGAAGCAAGTAGGGAGGTAAAGCAAGAGTTAGTTCATTCTGAGAAAATGTTGTAACACATAACACTGAAATTGTTGTTGTTATTGGATGATTCAACACAATTGAAGACACTGTGATTTTTGGTGATCTCTTTGTCACTAATGCATTTGACTGCAAAATACGACGAAACTGTCTGACAAAATATGTAAAATTCAATGTTCATCGGGTGCTTGTAAAATTTGATGTGTAATTTCCAATTGTTTCGAAAGTTATCCCCGACGTCCGTCAAAATATCGACGAACCTAGTGTTCGTCAAAATGTCGGCTATTATTTTCGTCGAATGTTCGACAAACATGAAAAATTAAAAAAATCAAATTGTGGCCGACATAAAGAAAAGTGAGTTCGCGCCTGATGTATTGCGACAGTGTTTTGCTCTACTTGAGACAGTTTGTGGAGAACTACGGAAGATTTTCCTAGGAAAAATCAGAAAAAATTCAAGAAGATATCACCAGGTTGAGGATAGTCATTGTCTTTTTGCAGAATTCAGTTGTGAAGTCAGATTTGTAGTTCCAGGTTTGAAAATCATATTTTAAAGCAATATCTCATCAGATTTCATTTGTAGAGGTTAAGGGTTTGAAAAGGAAGATTTAGGTGTCAGTTTTTGTTGTGTGGAATGCCATAAGATCCTAGCGGAGGCAATTCTTGTAGATGTAATTATGTGATCAATATAAGCTGTATTGGTCATTTTAGCCTTGATTGTGCTATAACAAATCTGAAGGATGCATTACATATGTATTAAGTTTAATGTGGCTATTTTGTGATAGAAATGGAGGCACTCATATAATGTAGTTAATTTAGGTTGTATAATGTGAGTGTCAATAATCATCATTAGGTGCATTCAGGTTGTCTCAAGTTTAACAGGATAGGATGTAATTATAGCATGATCGAAGAGTGATTACCTCTTGCTGCAATAAAGAGCCTATAACTCTGGTTGATATGCAGAGTGGTTGTGTTATATCAATTATGTAGTGCATTCAAGCACAACCCATGTTTAATGGGCTATTCTAGAGAGTGATTAAGATTTTCTAAACCTTATGAATGTTACTTAACATATATTTGCATAATCTCAAATTCCTTCAGAGGATTTTAAAGTATCAATGTATCCTATATAGGGTTTAGAATGATTTATTTTAATTAAAAAAATAAATAAATGATGTATTTCCCTGTAATTAGATAATGTGGAGATCTCCTAAATCTGCCCCTGCACACTATCCTCTTTGGCACTGTATTCATTACTCCGGCTACTAGGTTTTTGCATGTGACATCTTTAATATCTTCATGACCGTGGCTTTTAAATAGATCTCAGTCTTTGCTTTAATCCTTTTTCATGGTAGCCCTTGAGTTCCATAATCCACCTTCAATCTCTTCTAAAACCGGTACATCTTAAGCTGGAAGCGCATGAGTATGCCATGTATAAAGCAAGTCCTTCATTGTTCCAAACCTACCCTCTGCCTTCTTTGAAAATGTTGCCTCCATAAGCACAATAGCATGTTTAAATCAGTTACCCGTTGATTGACCATTAAGCTCACCACTTTCATCATGAAGATACAATAAAATTTTTGTCTTCAAACTCAAGGCATTATGGAAGATAACATTGTGAATTGTTTGTTGTGTACGATTCGATTTTCTTGCACATTTACTGCTTTGCTAACTTCCTTTAAGACTGGGTATTGCACCCTCAGCTGCAATCTCAAGCAGCTCACTCACTATCACTTGAAGATTCCTTTCATGAGCATCCTTCTATAAAATCAAACTATGCCCTATAGACTGCCTACTTAATACAGGGGACTCATTGTTTCATGGTATTGTAGTTCGTAAGATCCTTCAACCTTAATGACACTACTTCCACAGTCCACAAGGTATTATTCACTATTTTCCCATCTTTGGTGAGTCTCAAAACACTTCTCAAACATGCAATCCACTACTTCCATTATACATTATTAATGGCTAAGAAGAAACATTCAACCTATGATTACCACTGTTACTTCATTTGGACAGTCATTCCCTGATTGCATTTTCCTTGTCTAACACTACCAAAAGCATTTGAAAAACCCTTAAGGTCAGCAAGGGGGTAAGGAAACTCACTGTTAAATCCTCCACTTTACTATGCAAGATTTGAGCTTTATTATCTTGTCATTACTCAGCCTATTTTTGGCTGTCACATCTCAA
>VDFB02012112.1:0-36807 GCA_007258455.2 Sequoia sempervirens
TCATAGGGAGAGTGGCTCTTCGTGGGTGCCGGCGCCTCGGAAGGAGGAAGAGCTCAGGGGAACCCACGTAAGAGTAGTTAAACAAGTGATAATCTAAAAATATAGTTTAGGGGGATGGGTAGTAAAGCACACAAGATAATAAACATTGGATTCCTCCTCTATGCATTAGGGCTATCTTAGACTAATGATAGACTAAGAAGGCCGTGGTCGGCAAAGTCGTAATCTCGTCTTCATGAGAGGTTATCGACTCCGCATGAGCCACCCTATGGTGTCAGCGCCTCAAGTAGGAGGAAGGGCTAGGGGATCCATAGATGGGTGTCGGCGCCTCAGTTGGAGGAAGTGCCAGGGGATTCCATGAGAGCTATGCTGCATGACACTTCCACTAGACACCCTTTGTTCCTTGTTTCTGCCTTCCGGATACGTATTCTTAGTGTTGTTTCTGATTCTTGTGAATTTTGGTTTATGATTATTTTGAGATACTTGTTTAATTGGTAATGCTTTATTTAACTGTGATGAGTTTCATAGCGTTAACTTGTTATGTGATTTGTGAACATTGATGGTTGTTTCATTGTATGCCTTGAGTTGTATTTATGTTGTATTATGTTGTTCATGTGTCGGTTTGGCATTCATGGTCGGGTTCTCTTCCTTGTCACCTTTGAGCACGGGGGGTGAGTTATATTATAATTCACATGGTTGGGTGGAACGTGCTCCACACCCGTTGGGTTCCCCATCAGCATCCTGTCTTCTCAGCATTTTCGCAGTTGGAGTTGTACCAGTATTCACTTTGTATTTCAGATTTCATTGTACTTGTATCATCCCACATGTTGGGAAATTCAATGTAATTCTTTTATCAAGAGATTGTAATGTAATATTAAAACGATGATGTAATAGTTAGGATCATTTGTATCTTTATTAAGAGATTTATTATGGTTGTTTTATGTGGTGTTTATTATTCTCGTATCATGGTTATTGGATGTATCCTCATTCATGGTTATTATAATATAAATGGTTATGTTGTAGTCTTTATCTTTTTTTCTATTTAGTTGTTGCGATGTAACCTCACGTGCCCCAGAGAACTAAGTGTGTTAATGATATGTAATATGCTATGTGATTATGGTTAAATGTTATTACATGTTTAATTTAATTATTTAAAAAAAAAAAATTATTTGCTATGTGTGTGTTCTTTGGGGTTTGCACGACGGGCGTTACAACTTGGTATCAGAGCCAAGGTTGCAAACGTTGGGGTCTCTGGGTAGTTAGGTCCATTAGGCAACCTTGTGTTTGAATCTTGAGCTCACATGTACCTTTATCTTGTTGCACAGAATCATGCCTCGAGGTAGAGGACGTGGCCAAGCAAGAGGCCATGGTGCCGGTCGTAGAGAAAACCAGTGAAGTCCCTCAGTTCCCAGTTCCCATGGCTCAGAGCATGAGGAACACCTGAGCCTTCATAGTAATCCGTTAGGTGGTCAGAACCCAGGGCAGCCTGGTTTAGATGGTCAGTTGTAGCATATACTTGGAGAGATTCTTGACCGATTGGGACCCAGGCCAGATGAGGTGCACCAAGTGGAGAGAGAGAGAGAAAGGTCGCCAAGGCAAAGGGATACGGATGGGGTTCAGGATGAGAGAGAGAGAAAGGTCGCCAAGGCAAAGGGATACGGATGGGGTTCAGGATGTAGTCATCACAGGCCATATGAGAGATCTGATGAGGGCACACCCTCCCACTTTTGATGGTCTGGAGGAGGTTTAGAAGCCGAAACTTGGCTAATTGACTTAGATCGTTGCTTCACCATGCACCCCTATGGTAGCAATACCAAGGCTCGGTATGCGATTATGTAGCTACGAGGCTTTGCATCTACTTGGTGGCGTCTTGAAGAACATAAATTACACCTTGATATCAGTAGGGTCACTTGGGATTTGTTCCTAGATAGGTTCAAAGCTCGGTTCCTCTCAGACCATTAGAGGCAGCGTAGGGCTGACGAGTTTCATGATCTCAAGCAGTTATCTATGTCAGTGGAGCAGTACGAGTGACACTTCTACGAGTTGAAGCAGTATGCAGGGATTAGCCACGATGAAGGCATGTTGGTACAACACTTTGTTCGGGGGCTTAATGCCTGCATCAGTGGTGGAGTGCGAGTCTTTGAGCCGAAGACGATGGAAATGGCAGTTGAGAAGGCTCGCTTAGTGGAGGAGAATTTGGCCATGGCCTTGGGTGGTCACATTGGAGTGCAGTTTGGTAGTGCACCTACACCTGGTTTTAGCACTCATGGAGGTCAGTCACAGGGAGCAAGATCTTCTAGGAACAGGAATCCGCCCTCTAAAGGGGGTCTGCAACATCAGCAGCAGCAGCATCAACAGTAGCAGCAACATCAACAGCAGCAACAGCAACAGCAGCAACAATCACAGCCGAAGCATGAAAACTTTCAATCTCAGTAGGGTGGCAATTCGCAGTTTCGTAAGGATCGAAATAGGGTCAGGCACCAAGTTCGGTAGGAACATTTTGCACAGCCTGCACCTAGTTTTCAGTCAGCACCGAGTCGAGGAAGCTTTCAAAAATCCAATGCTCCATTTGAGGGTAGAGGATTTGGCCGAGGTACTGGTTGCTTCTCATGTGGGCAACAAGGACATATCGCTAGATTGTGTCCACAAAAGAGCACCTCTGTATTTAATCAGAGACCTACCGCTTCTGAGCCGACGGTGGGAGATGCGGGTAGGTCTCATCGAGTGTTTTCCATTGTCGACAATTGTCAGGCTGGGTACTAGGATGCAGGTGTAGAGGCTTCTGGTAGAGGACGAGGTTCTGGCTTAGGAGCTCGTGAGTGAGCTCGAAAGGGTTCGACGGTGTCCTAAACGCTGTGATCTTGGCGTCATGGGAGGATGCCTCCCATAATTAAGAATCATATTTTTTTCTTTTATTTAATGGCTTCCAGGAGTTAGCCATGTCCTAGGGGGGGAGGATGTAATACCCCTCATACTGTTTAGACTTATTATTTTTTATGCTTTGGTTTGATACTGTGATGATACTATTATTGTTTGGTTTGGTGGTTTGATTAGTAGACTTTTGGTGATTATGCTTATACACTTGAGGATATGATCATTTCATATGACATTGTGGTTGGTGATGTTAGTTGATTTTTAGATTTATATTATGATGCAGTGATTTAATAAATTATGTCATGAGATGAATTGTTAGTTTAGAAATGTTATTTTATTAGTTATATTATAATTGCTAGGATAGATGTGATGAAGGACAGTTTAGCATCACTCGTTTGCAAGTGCTCTGTTACGCTACGATTCCTTCTCACAATGCAATGTTTCGATTTAATGCTTTGATTTTATATATATGTATGCACATGTACACAACTTCGTTTGTATGCAGGATTTGCAGGTACAAGTCTCGATTCCACCTGCTTCGGCAGGACAGGGCGAGCACCAATAGCCCAACGGTTAAATGTTGAAACAGAGGTGACAATGAAGTCATCTCGTCCCATGATGTCAGACCGTCTTGTCTAAATGGTTTTGTATGTTCTTGTAGTTGTCGTTCTTTGTGGGTCATGTTTGTGTTTTGTCGTATTTAATTGATGTTGATATTTTATAAGTTGTGCATTAGTTAATTAAATGTTGGTAATAATTGTTTATTTTAATGTTAGATTTATTTGTATTTAAATATTTAAATGTTTCACTTAATTTTATAAAGTCATGAATTTATTAAATGATAATTAAAATATTAAATTGGGTATTATTATTTTAATTAATTATCTTGTTGAGGATAATTGTTAGAATAAATTATTTAAATTAACTAGATAATGTGCTTTGCAAGTAAAGTTGTAAAAATAGAAATTAAAAAAAATAAAACAAATAAAAGAATGAAAAAGTTGTGAGAATGAATAAGAATACAGATCTGATTAAAAAGCTTGCTTTTAAAGAATTATTTTCTTTTATTTTTGATTTTTAGAGTTTTTGGAAGAAATGGACAATATCTTTTATTTAATTAAGAATTTTTGTAAGTTTTCACACACAGAGGATTATTGTTACAGAGGTTGCACAAGATATTGGCTATGTATTTCTGAATCTTAGAAAATATTTTTCAACCTTTTGCTATATTTTGAGAAGAGTTTTAGAAAGGAACTGGGAATCTGTTACTGGTGTTGCTTTGGAGAAGTCTTATGAACAAAGGATCGGATTCGAGTTTGAGCATGAAATTTTTGTAGAGGAGATTTTGAAGCCCAAACGAGAAGCTCTGTGTAGAAGCCATCGGGATCAAGCAAGCAACAACAGATTCTCAAATAGGCGCAGGACTCCAGGTTCCACTTGTTTTCTCCTTCAGTTTTCTGTTTCAGAGAAAAATAAAATTTATTAAATATGATTTGTGAGGAAATAAAACTTTTGTTTGAATAGAAAATTACTAAAAGAGATTAGACTAATTTTCCAAAAAGTTATTGGATTGTTTTCAATTTGTCAAAAACAAAAAAAAAACCTACATCTTTTGAAATGTCTAATTTGTCTATAATAGGTTTTTGGGAAAATTGATTTCTTCTTTTAAAATAATGAATTTGAGATTTTGAAAATATATTTATATATAAATGTTTCATTTTGTTTCTCTGTATCTTACTCTGTTATATCAATACATATATATAAAAACATGTATATGCTTATTTTAATATATATATATATATATATTTATTTCTACATTGAAATCTTTATTGTTTTGAAATATTTATGAGTCAAATCAAAAGTACTGGTTTGATGTTTCATTTTTTTTTATTATTTAAATTATATATATATATATTTGGTTTGGACCGAACCCATGAAAGAAACGACCCTGGGAATTCGCGCCGGGAGGTGGGTCGGCCTAGCCGTACCCACCCCACGACCTGGCTTTTGGGCTGCGCCAGTCCTTGGACTGTGCGCAACCACTGTTATGGGGATTTCCCCTTATTCTATAAATTAAAATTTGTTTTTTTTTTTTTTTAATTTGCTTTTTTTTATGATTTTAATTTTATATATATGTATATATATATATATGTAAATCTATCAGTTGCATAATTAAATTTACATGTTTTTTTTAAGAGAATATTAAATGTATATATATATTAAATTTAATTATAAATATAGATACATATTTCTATATATGTATGTTTATCATTTTAAAATTGTTACGCTAAATTCTTGTGTTTATAAATGTGAGGTGTTGAATTTTAAATATAATATGGGTTAATTGGGAAGGACAAAATGTTTTATATGTGATAGAGTAATTTATAAATCAAAATTTTAATTTTAATTAAGTGTACCATGTTATCTTGGTGTGGAGGTTATTTCGTTATTCTATTCTTTAAGTCTAATTGACTTCTTTGTTTACTTGACTTATCGTCTTGATCATAATGTGGGAACCCTATTGTCTTGTAACCCTAGTCCAGAGGCATGTTTCTTTTTGAAGTTGTCTTCATCTTAGTTACACCTTTGGTTTTGAAGCTTAATGGTTTATTCTTGGAAGGGTTGAACGGTTTCTTAGGACTTTTGTTACATGTTGTTGTGAGAGGAATAATGCCTCGCATGTGTTGATTTGAGTATTGTGTTTTTGTGTGCTAGTTCAACCATTGCCGATTTGAGATATGTTAGGGGTCATAGGGTGATCCAGGTGGATCCAGAAGACCTCAAATTTCACAGTCTCAGAATCACCTAAAAGTAGTCTTAGATTGAAGAGCTCACTGACAGGATTCCGACGCAACTTGAATCGTGTCAAAAGGATATCGTATGTGCGAGTTATGCTTGGTCAAAGGTCCGATCAAACAGGAAAATTAGGGGTTCAAAAAGGAAAAAAATTGATTGTCTCAAAATGAAATAAAAATTATGCCAAGTCATAGTGCTCATCGCGCTAATTCCAGAACTATATTCGGTTTCAAAAATGGAGCTCGTATGTGAAAGTTACAGCTGGTCAAAGGTTGGTCAAAATTTTGACTATGGTTGTGTAACGCCCGTCGTGCAAACCCCAAAGAACACACACATAATGCGAACAATTTTTTTTTTTAAATAGTAAAAATAACATGTAACAACATTAAACCAAAATCACATAGCATAACACATAACATTAATACACCTGGTTCTCTGGGGCACGCGAGGTTACATTGCAACCACAAAACAAAATAAAGCTAACGTAAACAACATAACCATTTAATTTATGAAAACCATATACAATGATACAACTGATAGCCATGATGCGAGTATGGTAACATCGCATAATTACATCCATGATAAATCTTTTAACAAGATCCAAATTAAACCTAACTATTACATCATTGAAATAATATTACATTACAATTTTCTTTGATACATGAATTACATTGAATTTCCCAACATGGGGATAGATACAAGAATAATGAACATGAAGCACAACTGATCACTGGAACATCTGCACTGCGGAAAGCTGAGAAGACAAGACGCTGATGGGGAACCCAACGGGTGCGGAGCACGTTCCACCCAACCATGTGAATTACAAGTAACTCACCCCCCGTGCTCAGAGGTGACGAGGAAGTGAATCCGACCATGAATGTCAACTGACTCAACAACAACATGATACAAAACAAGTACCACCCAAGTATGCAATGCAAAACCATCAACGTACTCAAATCACATAACAAATAAAGCCAAGAACTCATTACGATGACATGAAGTACTAACACTTAACAATCATGAATCAAATCACAAGAATTCAAAGAAACATCATAAAGAGATAACATCCAGAGGCAACAACACAAACAACAAGGGTGTCAAGTGGAGAGTGTGATCGCATAGCTCTCATGGGATTTCCTGGCCCTTCCTCCAACTGAGGCGCCGGCACCCATCTATGGATTTCCTGGCCCTTCCTCCTAACTGAGGCGCCGGCACCATAGGGTAGCTGATGCGGAGCCAATAGTCTCTCGTGAAGACAAGACTATGACTATGCCAACCACGCCTTCTCAGTCTATCACTAGTCTAAGGTAGCCCTAATGCATAGCCGAGGAATCCAAAGTTTTATTATCTTGTGTTTTTAAAACTACCCAACCCCCTAAATCTATTGTTTAGGTTATCACTTGTTTACTACTCTTTTGAGGGTTATCCTGGCCCTTCCTCATCCGAGGCGCCGGCGCCCACGAAGAGCCACTCTCCCTCCCATGACCCCTAACATATCTCAAAACAGGCAAGGGTTGGACTAACATATAAAAATCACAAAACCAAAACCAGGTACACGAGGCATTACCCATCTCGCAACTGCTCATATTCAAAAGACTTGCAAACCCGTCCAACCCTTCCTAACCTGATACCAATAAAGCTCAAAAGCATAAACAAAGCAAATAACACTTTAACACACAAGCCTCTGGAACAAGATTCTTACAGACCAATACGGTTCCCACATCTACAACACTGAACGAGAACTACAACATGAAAAGAAAACTCACATAACATAATCAAGGTCGCACCCACACGTTTGACTCCAATCCGGTTTATGTAATTAAATATGATTGTTTCAACAAGGCCTAACATCACAATTAAGGACTAAAATCTTGTCTTTCTCATTTGTTTAATCCAAATCGTAAACTATTCAATGCCCAATTTCAAATAATTAAAATTTACTTAATTATAACTAAAATTAAACATTTTAATACAATGCACAGCTACATTCCTAAAACGTAATGAAATTACATTACAATTAATTAATTAAAATTTCATTTAAATAAATAATTTTAACTAATTATGATTTTATTTTATTATCTAAATAAAATACATCATAATTTTATTTCTACAAAATAAAAATAACCACATAACCATTTAAATAAATTTAAATATATATATATATAAATACATATATATATAACTATATATATATATATTAATATATACATATATATATATATATATATATTATATATATTATATATTTATAATAGAATATAAAACATATAAAATAAGTTAATAAAATAAAACTAAAAAAAATTAAAATTTAAAACCTTAACAAAGCCACTGCCCACGGCCGGCGGCCACAAGACGCGCAGCAGTCCTAATGACTGCTGCGCAAGACCAGCAGTCATTAAGACTCGCCGCGACCGCACTACACAGCCGTCGGTCAGAGAGACCGCCGTGTAGTGGGGTGACGAGGTAGGTACGGCTTCGGGGCCCTTTCCCCGAACCCCCAAACAAATAACTTCATACGTATTTTTTTTTATATTTTTTATAATAATAAAAAAACAAAACACAGTTTAAATAAAATAAATACAATTTCGAAATCCGTCCGTCTGGTACAGACACGGATTCGGACGGCCAATTCGGCCACCAAAAAAATTTCGATTTAATAAACCCCTTTTTCTTTTTTTCTTACTACAATATAAAAACTTTATTTAAAATGTATTTAAAATTTACCCAGCATAAAAATACATACAATGAGTTCGATTTTCAAAGGAAGTTAAAAATTCAAAGGACTGCGGTACGGCCGACGCAGGTTCTTAATAATAAAATAATAAGATCTACATGCAAATATATATATATGTATATATATATATACTTTTCATACATATATATAAAATAGAGACAACAATAGATAGAGAAACAGATTTTTATAAAATTTAAGAACAACAGAGGAAATACAGAAAATAACATAGACCCATTTTTATATATATAAATATAATAATATAGCTTCCAAATTTATTATTCTCTACACAAATTATCTTTCAAAATCCTCATATTGATTAACTGAGTGTTTCAAAAGACAGAGGTTTTGGATTTGATAGATTGGAAACGGTATAATAACTATAATTTTCTTTGTTTTCTAACTTAAAATAATTGCCCTAGTTTTAGCTTTCAATAGAAGTTCTCTATATTCACAAAAAATATTTTTAATAAGATCTATTTTTCTTTTCAGAAACAGACAGAGAATAGAAAGGGTACGAGGAAAACTATGAGAGGAACCTGGAGTCCTAATGCAAATTTGAAGATGCCTGCTTGACTCTGATGCCCTCGAATCCGATTCCAATCCTTAGTCCAGAACGAACTCAACAATCACTGGAGCACTTTAGCTTTCTGTTCTTCTGTGTGTGTGTGTGTGTGAGAACTTCTCAAAAATTCATCATTAAATAAAATATATTGCCCATTCTTCAACACTCTCCAAAAATCCAAGATTAAAAGAAAAATCAATTCTTTAAAACTAGCTTTTTCCCAACTCTCAATTCCTATTGGCTCACACTGTCTTTTTATTCTTTTATTGCTTTAATTCCTGTTTTTTGCAACTTTTCTTGCACCTCACATTACCTATTTATTTTAAATAAATTATTCACATAATTATCCACCACCAATTTAATTAATTGAAATAATTAAGCATATTTAATATTTAATTAATAATTAAATTGCAATATCAGATTTTCAAAAATAATTAAAATAATTAAATATTTAATTACAATATAATCCAGCATTAAAATAAATAATCTATTTCAATCATTAAGATAAATCATAATTATTAATGCCCACATAAAATAAGACAAAATACAAACACAACAAACAAAGACGACAATTACACAACATCAACTATACCAACAAATGAGACAACATGACATCATGGAACAGGAGGACTTCATCGTCACCTTTGTATCAACATTTATCCGTTGGGTTATTTGGTGCTCGCCCTGTCCTGCCGAAGCAGGTGGAATCGAGACTTGTACCTGCAGTCCTGCATACAAACGAAGTTGTGTACATGTGCATATATACATATATATCAAGGCATTAAATCACAATACTGCATTGTGAGAAGGAATCGCAACATAACAGGGCACTCGCGAACGAGTGATGCTATATTGTCCTTCGTCACACCTATTCTAACAATAATAACATAATCAATGAATTACATTTCTAACTAACAATCATCTCATAACATATTAATTTAAATCACTGCATTAAATCATAATTCGGAAAATCAATTGATATAATCAACCCTAATGTCATATAAAGTAATCATGTCCAAATGAAATAACAGCATCATCTAGCATCTAACTAACCATATCAAACAATACAGTATCATCATAGTCTCCAAGCAACACACAGAAAATAATAAGTCTAAACAGTATGAGGGGTATTACATCCTCCCCCCCTAGGATATGGCTTACTCCTGGAAGCCATTAAATAATAGAAAAAAGAAAAACAATTAAGATTCTCAAATAAGGGAGACATCCTCCCATGACGCCAAGATCACAACGTTTAGGACACCATCGAACCCTTTCGAGCTCACTCGCGAGCTCTGAAGCCAGAACCTCGTCCTCTACCAGAAGCCTCTACACCTGCATCCTGGTAGCCAGCCTGATGATTGTCGACAGCGTAAAACACTTGATTTGCTCTACCCGCATCTCCCACTGTCGGCTCTGAAGTGGCAGGTCTCTGATTAAATCTAGAAGTGCTCTTCTGTGGACACACTCTAGCGATATGCCCTTGTTGCCCACATGAGTAGCAACCAGTACCTCGGCCAGATCCTCTACCCTCGGATGGAGCATTGGATTGTTGAAAGCTTGCTCGACTCGGCGCTGACTAAAAACTAGGTGCAGGCTGAGCAAAACGTTCCTGTCGAATTTGGTGCCTGATCCTGTTCCGATCCCTACGAAACTGTGAATTGCCACCTTGCTGAAATTGAAAGTTTTCATGCTTCGGCTGTGATTGTTGTTCCTGATGCTGCTGCTGCTGATGTTGCTGACCCCCTTTAGAAGGTGGATTCCTGTTCCTAGAAGCTCCTGCTCCCTGTGACTGCCCTCCATGAGTGCTAAAACCAGGTGTAGGTGCACTACCAATCTGCACTCCAATGTGACCACCCAAAGCCATGGCCAAATTCTCCTCCACTAAGCGAGCCTTCTCCACTGCCATCTCCATCGTCTTCGGCTCGAAGACTCGTACACCACCACTGATGCGAGCATTAAGGCCCCGAACAAAGTGCTGCACTAACATACCCTCATCGTGGCTAATCCCTGCATACTGCTTCAACTCATAGAAGCTCCTCTCATACTGCTCCACTGACATAGACAACTGTTTGAGATCATGAAACTCGTCAGCCCTGCGTTGCCTCCAGTGAACTGAGAGGAAACGAGCCCTGAACCTGTCTAGGAACAACTCCCAAGTAACTACACTGAGATCAAGATGCAGTTTCTGTTCCTCAAGGCGCCACCAAGTAGACGCGAAGCCTCGCAAGTGCATAACTGCGCACCGCGCCTTGGTATTGCTACCGTAGGGGTGCATGGTGAAGCAATGGTCTAAGTCAATTAACCAGGTCTTAGCCTCAAGACCTCCTTCAAAACCATCAAAAGTGGGAGGGTGTGCCCTCATCAGATCTCTCATATGGCCTGCTATGACTGCATCTGGAACCACATCTGCATCCCTGCGCCTCAGAGACCTCTCTCTCTCCCTCTCAACCTGGTGCACCTCATCTGGCCTGGGTCCCAAACGGTCAAGGATCTCTCCAAGTATATGCTGTAACTGACCGTCTAGACCTGGCTGTGCCAGATTCTGGCCACCTGATGGAACACTATGAAGACTCTGCTGTTCCTCATGCTCAGAGCCATGGGAACTAGGAACTGAGGGGCTTCACCGGTTTGCTCCACGTCCGGCACCCCGGCCTCTTGCACGGCCACGTCCTTTACCTCGAGGCATAGTTCTGCGCCACAAGATAAAGTACAACATGAGCACAAGAGTTGCACAACGGTAACCTAATGGACTACAATACCCAAAGACCCTAGCGTTTGCAACCTTGGCTCTGATACCAAGTTGTAACGCCCGTCGTGCAAACCCCAGAGAACACACACATAATGCGAACAATTTTTTTTTTTAAATAGTAAAAATAACATGTAACAACATTAAACCAAAATCACATAGCATAACACATAACATTAATACACCTGGTTCTCTGGGGCACGCGAGGTTACATTGCAACCACAAAACAAAATAAAGCTAACGTAAACAACATAACCATTTAATTTATGAAAACCATATACAATGATACAACTGATAGCCATGATGCGAGTATGGTAACATCGCATAATTACATCCATGATAAATCTTTTAACAAGATCCAAATTAAACCTAACTATTACATCATTGAAATAATATTACATTACAATTTTCTTTGATACATGAATTACATTGAATTTCCCAACATGGGGATAGATACAAGAATAATGAACATGAAGCACAACTGATCACTGGAACATCTGCACTGCGGAAAGCTGAGAAGACAAGACGCTGATGGGGAACCCAACGGGTGCGGAGCACGTTCCACCCAACCATGTGAATTACAAGTAACTCACCCCCCGTGCTCAGAGGTGACGAGGAAGTGAATCCGACCATGAATGTCAACCGACTCAACAACAACATGATACAAAACAAGTACCACCCAAGTATGCAATGCAAAACCATCAACGTACTCAAATCACATAACAAATAAAGCCAAGAACTCATTACGATGACATGAAGTACTAACACTTAACAATCATGAATCAAATCACAAGAATTCAAAGAAACATCATAAAGAGATAACATCCAGAGGCAACAACACAAACAACAAGGGTGTCAAGTGGAGAGTGTGATCGCATAGCTCTCATGGGATTTCCTAGCCCTTCCTCCAACTGAGGCGCCGGCACCCATCTATGGATTTCCTGGCCCTTCCTCCTAACTGAGGCGCCGACACCATAGGGTAGCTGATGCGGAGCCAATAGTCTCTCGTGAAGACAAGACTATGACTATGCCAACCAAGGCCTTCTTAGTCTATCACTAGTCTAAGGTAGCCCTAATGCATAGCCGAGGAATCCAAAGTTTTATTATCTTGTGTTTTTAAAACTACCCAACCCCCTAAATCTATTGTTTAGGTTATCACTTGTTTACTACTCTTTTGAGGGTTATCCTGGCCCTTCCTCATCCGAGGCGCCGACGCCCACGAAGAGCCACTCTCCCTCCCATGACCCCTAACATATCTCAAAACAGGCAAGGGTTGGACTAACATATAAAAATCACAAAACCAAAACCAGGTACACGAGGCATTACCCATCTCGCAACTGCTCATATTCAAAAGACTTGCAAACCCGTCCAACCCTTCCTAACCTGATACCAATAAAGCTCAAAAGCATAAACAAAGCAAATAACACTTTAACACACAAGCCTCTGGAACAAGATTCTTACAGACCAATACGGTTCCCACATCTACAACACTGAACGAGAACTACAACATGAAAAGAAAACTCACATAACATAATCAAGGTCGCACCCACACGTTTGACTCCAATCCGGTTTATGTAATTAAATATGATTGTTTCAACAAGGCCTAACATCACAATTAAGGACTAAAATCTTGTCTTTCTCATTTGTTTAATCCAAATCGTAAACTATTCAATGCCCAATTTCAAATAATTAAAATTTACTTAATTATAACTAAAATTAAACATTTTAATACAATGCACAGCTACATTCCTAAAACGTAATGAAATTACATTACAATTAATTAATTAAAATTTCATTTAAATAAATAATTTTAACTAATTATGATTTTATTTTATTATCTAAATAAAATACATCATAATTTTATTTCTACAAAATAAAAATAACCACATAACCATTTAAATAAATTTAAATATATATATATATAAATACATATATATATAACTATATATATATATCAATATATACATATATATATAATTATATATATTATATATTTATAATAGAATATAAAACATATAAAATAAGTTAATAAAATAAAACTAAAAAAAAATTAAAATTTAAAACCTTAACAAAGCCACTGCCCACCGGCCGGCGGCCAGACAGTACGCAGCAGTCCTAATGACTGCTGCGCACTGCACAGCAGTCATTAAGACTGCTGCGCACTGCACAGCCGTGGTCAGAGAGACTGCCGTGGTAGTGGGGTGACGGGTGAGGTACGGCTTCGGCCGTCCTTTCCCCGAACCCCCAAACAAATAACTTCATACGTATTTTTTTTTATATGATAATTTTTTTATAATAATAAAAAAACAAAACACAGTTTAAATAAAATAAATACAATTTCGAAATCCGTCCGTCTGGTACAGACACGGATTCGGACGGCCAATTCGGCCACCACAAAAATTTTGATTTAATAAACCCCTTTTTCTTTTTTTCTTACTACAATATAAAAACTTTATTTAAAATGTATTTAAAATTTACCCAGCATAAAAATACATACAATGAGTTCGATTTTCAAAGGAAGTTAAAAATTCAAAGGACTGCGGTACGGCCGACGCAGGTTCTTAATAATAAAATAATAAGATCTACATGCAAATATATATATATATATATATATATATGTATATATATATATATACTTTTCATACATATATATAAAATAGAGACAGCAATAGATAGAGAAACAGATTTTTATAAAATTTAAGAACAACAGAGGAAATACAGAAAATAACATAGACCCATTTTTATATATATAAATATAATAATATAGCTTCCAAATTTATTATTCTCTACACAAATTATCTTTCAAAATCCTCATATTGATTAACTGAGTGTTTCAGAAGACAGAGGTTTTGGATTTGACAGATTGGAAACGGTATAATAACTATAATTTTCTTTGTTTTCTAACTTAAAATAATTGCCCTAGTTTTAGCTTTCAACAGAAGTTCTCTATATTCACAAAAATTATTTTTAATAAGATCTATTTTTCTTTTCAGAAACAGACAGAGAATAGAAAGGGTACGAGGAAAACTATGAGAGGAACCTGGAGTCCTAATGCAAATTTGAAGATGCCTGCTTGACTCTGATGCCCTCGAATCCGATTCCAATCCTTAGTCCAGAACGAACTCAACAATCACTGGAGCACTTTAGCTTTCTGTTCTTCTGTGTGTGTGTGTGTGTGAGAACTTCTCAAAAATTCATCATTAAATAAAATATATTGCCCATTCTTCAACACTCTCCAAAAATCCAAGATTAAAAGAAAAATCAATTCTTTAAAACTAGCTTTTTCCCAACTCTCAATTCCTATTGGCTCACACTGTCTTTTTATTCTTTTATTGCTTTAATTCCTATTTTTTGCAACTTTTCTTGCACCTCACATTACCTATTTATTTTAAATAAATTATTCACATAATTATCCACCACCAATTTAATTAATTGAAATAATTAAGCATATTTAATATTTAATTAATAATTAAATTGCAATATCAGATTTTCAAAAATAATTAAAATAATTAAATATTTAATTACAATATAATCCAGCATTAAAATAAATAATCTATTTCAATCATTAAGATAAATCATAATTATTAATGCCCACATAAAATAAGACAAAATACAAACACAACAAACAAAGACGACAATTACACAACATCAACTATACCAACAAATGAGACAACCTGACATCATGGAACAGGAGGACTTCATCGTCACCTCTGTATCAACATTTATCCGTTGGGTTATTTGATGCTCGCCCTGTCCTGCCGAAGCAGGTGGAATCGAGACTTGTACCTGCAGTCCTGCATACAAACGAAGTTGTGTACATGTGCATATATACATATATATCAAGGCATTAAATCACAATACTGCATTGTGAGAAGGAATCGCAACATAACAGGGCACTCGCGAACGAGTGATGCTATATTGTCCTTCGTCACACCTATTCTAACAATAATAACATAATCAATGAATTACATTTCTAACTAACAATCATCTCATAACATATTAATTTAAATCACTGCATTAAATCATAATTCGGAAAATCAATTGATATAATCAACCCTAATGTCATATAAAGTAATCATGTCCAAATGAAATAACAGCATCATCTAGCATCTAACTAACCATATCAAACAATACAGTATCATCATAGTCTCCAAGCAACACACAGAAAATAATAAGTCTAAACAGTATGAGGGGTATTACAGGTTGACTTTGATGACATCAGCAAGCTGACATGGCAGATGGTGACGTGGCAGGAGTGGTGAGTTGGCACATACATGGTGGAAAAAGAAATATGGATTAAACCATATTGTTAAAAGAAAATATGTATGGTTTAAAAATTAAAAGATTTTTGTGATTTCAAGGAGGATTTGGTGGGATTTTATCCCTTAAAATTCTCTTCCCTTGCCCATAAAACAAGGAGAGGAAAAAATCCCGTAAACTTACATTTCAACAAATTAACCCCTTTAACCACCTTTCTCATATTTAAAGGGTTTATTTTAAAGAATATCCAAGGGGATTATTAAGGAGGTTTTAAAAGATATTTTTAAAGATTATAATGCAAGTCCAAAATTATAACGGCCCATAGTTAAAGGGGTTCATTTTTTTAATTGTATGGCTTGGAATTATAAAAGCCAAAGGTGGATTTATTTTTGAAAGATTAATTTGTTATACTAACGGGATATTAGTTATTTTTATTGTAAAAGGGGGAAATGGTTGGAATTTTTACTTATATACGGGAGATATGCAATATTTGCAAAATAATATGGTTAAAGCCATATTAGCAAATAAATGTGTATATAAAGGGGTGATTTTTGTAAAGGGACAATGGAAAAATTATTGAGTGGAGAATTTTGTACGGGAATTTTCTAGGAGATTCATACTTGTTTTTTGAAGAAAATTCTGATCCTTAGATGTTTGAAGGAGACTTGTAAGGTGAATTTGCAAGGTGTTGTCTACACCAAAAATTGCAATTCATAAGGAGAGATTGTGAGGAGCTTATGTTGGTCTTAGAGGCTTGATATTGTAAAAGGTTTGTTGACTTCGCAATATCAATAAAGCGGTCCTACGATTGAGAAGCGGACCCGGAGACGTAGCTCATCCTGAGCGAACTCCGTTATCAAGTGTGCTCTTCCTATTTTCTCTTTGTCTCATTATTTCTTCAGTATTTGATTCTTTAAGATTCTAAGTTATGTTTATTTAAACTGGAATAAGTGAACTTGTAATAAATTCATCGCTTTAGACGCATAACCATGCATTACTGCTGCGATCGGGAGTAATTCTATAAATGGATTAAGTTTTCAAATAACTTTAACGTCCTAGTTTACAGATCAAGTTGGTATCAGAGCCCGTTTTGCAGGATAATTGCAGGTGGTGAATGTTAACTAGGTTGAAACTGAAGCAAGGTGAAGGTTCACTTACAGAGATCAACCCAGAGATTGGAAAACAAAGGACTTTTCCACGAGCAGAGATGGAAACTAAACATGAAGTTCCAGAGCTTGATGATAAAGCTTTCCAGAAAGCTTTTCTTGAAATGAAAGCTATGGTGGAAGTTCTTTTCCAGGAAAGGCAAGAGTGTCAAAGGAAAAAGGAACGCAAGAACAGAAAAGAGGAAAATGAATCTACTTTGAAAGAGGAGAAAGGTAAAGGAGTAGGAGGTGGTAGTGACCCTCCTGAACCTTCTTCCCCATCTTCTTCTTCGTCCTCTTCATCTTCTGAAAGTCCAAAACATTCTTCACAAGGAAAAGTTGCACAAAAATCAACTAATTCTCCTTTATTGAAATTAGATGTCAAATTTGAGTTGCCTATGTATAATGGTGAATTGGATGCAGAGAAATTGGATAACTGGCTTAAGCAGATCGAAGTGTATTGCAGGGTTCAACAGATCTTGGATGAATCTTCTAAAATCCAGCTAGCTACTCTTCGAATGGGAGGCACTGCATTGGTTTGGTGGGAGAGTAAGATTCAAGATGATCTTGCTAAACATGGTAAAATCATTTCATCTTGGTATGAGTTTACTTCTGCTTTAAAGAAACAGTTTTATCCTTTGGGTTATATGCAACAAGCTGTTATGGATTGGCAAAACATAAGACAGGGTAAAGGACAAACAGTTCAAGAGTATACACAGGTGTTTAGGAAGAAAGCACTTACTCTTGGTATTCCTCTTTATACGCAAGAAACTTTATTAAAGTATATAGGTGGATTGCATACGCATTTGAAACATACAATTCTTATGTTTAATCCAACTAATTTTGATGAAGTTTGTGTACAAGAAACCCATATTGAAGCAGGTGGAAGGAACATAAGTTTCAGTTCAAAAACGAAATCTGTTCCTCCAACTGAAGGCAATAAGAAGGGTAAGGAGAGGAAAGCAGCTACTGTGAAGAAAGAGGAAGGTGAAAAGCCTACTTGTTCGCATTGTCAGAAGCAAGGGCACACAGATGCGAAGTGTTGGAAATTGCATCCGGAATCAAGGCCTAAGTGGTTTAAGGATCGTAAAGGTAAACAAAAGACTGCAGCTGTTGTTCAGGATCTTGGATCAGATTCTGATGATGAAACAAAGATTTCAGTTGTAGGTTTGAAAGGTAAAACTTTTGCTAGTAATGATTCTGCCACTAACGTTTCTAAGAGTATGGTTCCTGAAGATAGCAAAACAAGTGAATTGTTTCATATAAGGGTGATTTCTAAGAACACTAAGATTAATGCATTGATTGATAGTGGGTCTCAAGTTAATCTAATTTCAGAGGAAGTTGTTAAACAGTTGAGATTGGAAACCAAGCCGCATAAGAAACCTTATCCGTTAGGTTGGGTGTGCAATGATAACAAATTGCGAGTAACTAAGCAATGCAGTTTGAAATTTGCAATAACATCTAAGTTTATAGATGAGGTTGAATTTGATGTGGTTCCACTTGATATATGTGGCATTGTGTTGGGTAGCCCGTATTTATATGATAGGAAAGCAATCTTCTACAGGGAACACAATCAGTATCACTTGTTTAAGGAAGGAATTGAATACATAGTGCATTCTCATTCAATTAAGACTGATAAATCTTTTGTGACAATGGGGCAATTGAAAAGGGTAGTTAATGCAAATAGTGATTTGGCACTTAAGTCTGTACCACAAGAAGTGTCAAAGAATAAAAGCATATCCGATTCTAAGGTTGTTCCAGTTATGAAAGATAAGCATGATGTTGGTACATTTTTCTTCTCGTCTGCAAGTTTGGTTTTGTTGTTCAGCCTTCTATTCTCTAGCAGTGTTTGGTTGATAGCAGCAATGCTGAATGTGGATGTGTATGTTGCTAATGTGCTTAACAATGTCAGTGCAGTTTTGATTGTTGTTGTGATGAGTCAGATGCACAGGTTCCAGGAAGGAAGGATAGGTGATACTGGGCAAGTGAGGCAAAGATTCCCTCACTTGAATTGCATGTAAAAATAGACCTTTTGGAGGTCCAAAAGCTTCTCAGTGGGGAGGAATGATCCAGGTGGATCCAGAAGACCTCAAATTTCACAGTCTCAGAATCACCTGAAAGTAGTCTTAGATTGAAGAGCTCGCTGACAGGATTCCGACGCAACTTGAATCGTGTCAAAAGGATATCGTATGTGCGAGTTATGCTTGGTCAAAGGTCCGATCAAACAGGCAAATTAGGGGTTCAAAAAGGCAAAAAATTGATTGTCTCAAAATGAAATAAAAATGATGCCAAGTCGTAGTGCTCGTCGCGCTAATTCCAGAACTATATTCGGTTTCAAAAATGGAGCTCGTATGTGAAAGTTACAGCTGGTCAAAGGTTGGTCAAAATTTTGACTATGGTTGACTTTGATGACATCAGCAAGCTGACATGGCAGATGGTGACGTGGCAGGAGTGGTGAGTTGGCACATACATGGTGGAAAAAGAAATATGGATTAAACCATATTGTTAAAAGAAAATACGTATGGTTTAAAAATTAAAAGATTTTTGTGATTTCAAGGAGGATTTGGTGGGATTTTATCCCTTAAAATTCTCTTCCCTTGCCCATAAAACAAGGAGAGGAAAAAATCCCGTAAACTTACATTTCAACAAATTAACCCCTTTAACCACCTTTCTCATATTTAAAGGGTTTATTTTAAAGAATATCCAAGGGGATTATTAAGGAGGTTTTAAAAGATATTTTTAAAGATTATAATGCAAGTCCAAAATTATAACGGCCCATAGTTAAAGGGGTTCGTTTTTTTAATTGTATGGCTTGGAATTATAAAAGCCAAAGGTGGATTTATTTTTGAAAGATTAATTTGTTATACTAACGGGATATTAGTTATTTTTATTGTAAAAGGGGGAAATGGTTGGAATTTTTACTTATATACGGGAGATATGCAATATTTGCAAAATAATATGGTTAAAGCCATATTAGCAAATAAATGTGTATATAAAGGGGTGATTTTTGTAAAGGGACAATGGAAAAATTATTGAGTGGAGAATTTTGTACGGGAATTTTCTAGGAGATTCATACTTGTTTTTTGAAGAAAATTCTGATCCTTAGATGTTTGAAGGAGACTTGTAAGGTGAATTTGCAAGGTGTTGTCTACACCAAAAATTGCAATTCATAAGGAGAGATTGTGAGGAGCTTATGTTGGTCTTGGAGGCTTGATATTGTAAAAGGTTTGTTGACTTCGCAATATCAATAAAGCGGTCCTACGATTGAGAAGCAGACCCGGAGACGTAGCTCATCCTGAGCGAACTTCATTATCAAGTGTGCTCTTCCTATTTTCTCTTTGTCTCATTATTTCTTCAGTATTTGATTCTTTAAGATTCTAAGTTATGTTTATTTAAACTGGAATAAGTGAACTTGTAATAAATTCATCGCTTTAGATGCATAACCATGCATTACTGCTGCAATCGGGAGTAATTCTGTAAATGGATTAAGTTTTCAAATAACTTTAACGTCCTAGTTTACAGATCATAGGGAGAGTGGCTCTTCGTGGGTGCCGGCGCCTCGGAAGGAGGAAGAGCTCAGGGGAACCCACGTAAGAGTAGTTAAACAAGTGATAATCTAAAAATATAGTTTAGGGGGATGGGTAGTAAAGCACACAAGATAATAAACATTGGATTCCTCCTCTATGCATTAGGGCTATCTTAGACTAATGATAGACTAAGAAGGCCGTGGTCGGCAAAGTCGTAATCTCGTCTTCATGAGAGGTTATCGACTCCGCATGAGCCACCCTATGGTGTCAGCGCCTCAAGTAGGAGGAAGGGCTAGGGGATCCATAGATGGGTGTCGGCGCCTCAGTTGGAGGAAGTGCCAGGGGATTCCATGAGAGCTATGCGATGACACTCTCCACTAGACACCCTTGTTCTTGTTTCTTGTCACCTCTGGATATTGTATTCTTAGTGTTGTTTCTGATTCTTGTGAATTTTGGTTTATGATTATTTTGAGATACTTGTTTAATTGGTAATGCTTTATTTAACTATGATGAGTTTCATAGCGTTAACTTGTTATGTGATTTGTGAACGTTGATGGTTGTTTCATTGTATGCCTTGAGTTGTATTTGTGTTGTATTATATTGTTCATGTGTCGGTTTGGCATTCATGGTCGGGTTCTCTTCCTTTTCACCTTTGAGCACGGGGGGTGAGTTATCTTATAATTCACATGGTTGGGTGGAACGTGCTCCGCACCCATTGGGTTCCCCATCAACATCTTGTCTTCTCAGCATTTCCACAGTTGGAGTTGTACCAGTATTCACTTTGTATTTCAGATTTCATTGTACTTGTATCATCCCACATGTTGGGAAATTCAATGTAATTCTTTTATCAAGAGATTGTAATGTAATATTAAAACAATGTAATAATTAGGATCATTTGTATCTTTATTAAGAGATTTATTATGGTTGTTTTATGTGGTGTTTATTATTCTCGTATCATGGTTATTAGATGTATCCTCATTCACGGTTATTATAATATAAATGGTTATGTTGTAGTCTTTATCTTTATTTCCGTTTAGTTGTTGTGATGTAACCTCGCGTGCCCCAGAGAACTGTGTGTTAATGATATGTAATATGCTATGTGATTATGGTTAAATGTTATTACATGTTTAATTTAATTATTTTAAAAAAAAAATTATTTGCTATGTGTGTGTTCTTTGGGGTTTGCACGACGGGTGTTACATTTCGTAAGAGGTTACCAGAGTAACCCAAGTTGGGGGCCGGAACCTAGAAAGAAACACCAGGGTAACCTTTGCAACATTGTGATGACACTCCACCTAAAATAACAGTTTACCTTGTGAACTTAGCATATTTGATTGTCTTAATTCTGGAAGCAATGTAACCATCAGTTAGTTATGTACTTGTGTCTAGGGTGAATAGGTTATGTCTAGGTAACCTTATTACTATCTCCTAGCATGGGGGGTGGACCTATGGGTACCACATGGTTGGGTGGAACATGCACCTTACTCCGTAGGGTCCCCAGTTTATGATCATGGCAATGAGAGCTTCATGGATGGAGAGCTCGTACTTGGATATATATGTACTTCCTTTATTGCATCATTGGAAATCTTGTATTTGTAACATCCCTCAATTGTTTATGAGGTGAACATTTGAAATATGTAATTGTAATCTATTATTTGATCTACCTCATTTGAAGAATGATTATTGTAATGTTATTTCAAATGCAATATAAGAATCTTATTTGTACTTTATACTATCATGACTGAAATTCAAATGTTATGCAATGTTTACTTTTAAGTTTATGTTAATTAAATACATGCAATGCTAAATGCTAAAGTCGTCTATGGAATCTCAAGTAGTGTGATGTCGCGTAACTTAGAGAATGTATGCAACTAATAAAATTAATATTATTACTTTTAAAAAAAATATATTTCACTTTCGTTGACAATTGCAACATTCCTTAGGTTACAAGACGGAGCATTACATGGGATCTCTAGTTAATGTTGTTTCCCATGTCTAGTTATAGTAACTTTCCCTATGCTTGTGTTCTCGGATGTCTGATGTGTGGCTAGAAGGTCATAAGGACCCTTGTCTTGGATACCATATTTTAATCTAAACACCCAATTGAGATGTTCGATGGAGAATTAAACACATTGTGTATTCTCCTATGGGGTGTGATTCCTTGGATGCTTTGTTGGAAAGTTTGTGTTTGCAAGTTGTTTGCATCGAATTAAATTATCTTCCTTTTTCTCTTAACCCACATATAGTTACTAGGTTTCTATTTTGAGAAATTATGACTATATTGGTATTTGAACATCTTGTTTTCTATGTATAGCTGAACCTATGATGTAATGAATTTCCCTTTTATTACTATTGTATAAATAGAAAATATGTATGCATTGGATGTCTTGCATGTTAAATTGTTATGACGAGGTATCAGACTAGATACTCATCCTCTTCAAGGATGATGGCTAGGGTAGGGGACCAAGTGCTATTTCCGATCAACTATTCCATTGGGTTTAAGGCATGCTTAGGCCTTCCAATTCAGGTGGAGTCAATTCCTAGTACCTGCAACCTATAACACAAAAAACGGTTGTGCATATGCATATACATATAATCAGGCACACTATGAAAGGGAATCACAACGTCGCAGGGTACTCCAAGTGAGTGATGTGACACTATCCCTTTCACCCAAACACATCAGTAAGAACATCACCAAGTAAACACATCAACTCATAACAATTAGTCACATAACAATCAGGATAAGTATAGTCACAAGATAATCACATAATAGTCATGGTCAGAAAATCACATAGTGCTCATGATAGGATTAGTCCACATAATCAAATAAAACCATATACTAATCTTAACATGTGCTTTAAACCTCATTAGCACATACCTTTAAATATCCCTATTATCTTACCTTCATCTCTAAGTTCCAAAGCCAAACTACCTGCACATCCATGGTGAGAATGGAGGGGCACTACAAAAATGTCCAACATTCAAGAACCCCTAAATGGTTACTTCAAATATATGAGAACATAATAGATAATCTTGTTGGAAAAAGGTCATCATGAATGGTTCTATTCTGGGCTAACACTATGTTCAATGAATACTTTTCTGATAAGATATTAATTGAACAATGCCATTTTTTTATGCAATTGCTATAGTCTTACAAAATGAGACCATTATTAAAGAAATTGAAGATTCGTGTCATCAAAAAGTAAAAAAAAAATAGTATTATTGTAAAAGTCTTTTTAATGATGTAACTTCTATTGGAAAGACTAGTAAGTAGAAAGATAAAAGAGTTTCTTTTAGAGTGATCACAACATCACTAGTAAGCCATCATTTGAGAAAGGCTCGTTTAATGAGAATTTTTTTTATTGATTTAAATCTATATCATAAAACACTGTCTAGAGCACTCTCAAGAAGAGGAAGACTCGATAGTCCTCTTCAAAATGATACGTGGGATTTTAGTGGGAGGATTCTACATGTTGATAAGAAGCTAACTGATAATGTAAAGATGCAAATTGAACAGTTTTAGAGCTCTCACTCTAGAGTATCACCAAATGTAAAGGATGTTTCAAAGTTAAGAATTCAAAATTGAGATCACACACTACATCCTAAACATTTCTTGGAATGTAGCCAAACAATATTGTATGAAATTTTTTGTGAAACACATCCAAAATTTCAAATCTCACAAAGGGATTTTGAATCAGGTAAGCCATTTTATTGTGTACCTATTAATATTCGTAATACATGTTGTAAATACCATGTTGAGTTTTCAATGTATCATGAATTTTTATGCTATATTTGTTCTGCTATGCATACTAACAACATGTTACAGGAATGTCATGCAATGCAACTCCCCAAGTCATCTAGGGACTTGTTAGACTCATTTTTATGTGTTAGAGGTGATGGTGTCCCTTTTTTATAGAAATGATTGTTTAAATGAAACATGTTTGCAATGTGGTGGTTTATCAAAGTTTGTAACATGTTTTCATGAAGGAAAATAACATGATTTTTTAAACAAGATTGTTGAGAGAAAAAGGTTTGAGAAAGTTAAATATAGTTTGAAGAGTGGAGGTGAAGGTTCTAGATGCAAGTTGGTTACAATAGAGGTAAGTATTGTTGATTTTATTTCTGCTTTTAAGGAAATAATTTTCTATAAGTATGCAAGGCATAGCCACAGATCACAATGGTTGGATCGAAAATTTAGGAAGTGTAAGGACTCTTTCTTGATTAAAACTATTGTATCTATAGTTGTTTTTTCTGAAAATTACACATTGCAACCACATAATGAGGTACA
Organism: Sequoia sempervirens; assembly: GCA_007258455.2. Lineage (NCBI taxonomy): Eukaryota > Viridiplantae > Streptophyta > Pinopsida > Cupressales > Cupressaceae > Sequoia > Sequoia sempervirens. Next base: position 24,930 of record VDFB02012112.1, read on the forward strand.
ATCACAATATAATAATTCGATTCAAATTGCTATTTTTTCCACATAACATATAGAAATGCCCTTGATAGTACAAAAGTGGACAAGAAGATAATTAGGGAGTAAATTTTTTACATGAGTGATGATAGATCTCATTCATCTGAGTTTGTGCAACATTTTTTTGAAAACTTTTTTGAGTTCTTGCAGAAAAAAAGGTATTGCAATGGGTCAACATCTCATTTCCTTAGATAACTGCACAGGGAAATTCAAGAATGCTTGTATGTTTTATTGGTTGAGAAAGATGCATGTACAGAGGGGTGTACCACTTATCTAGAGTTTTTTTAATCTATGCATGGAAAAGGTGGGCATGATGGTGTAGGTGCATGTGTGAAGAGAGCTTTGGTTAAGGAACAATTGAAGATCAGAGGTGGTGCAACATTCTGTTAGCCTCCTACAATGATTTTAATAACTATCCTTTACAACCATGACTCAAAGATTGGACATCTAACCTGAATAGCTATCTCAATCATCATGAAGGTGCATTTAAATTGTCAACCCAAGGATGTGAACTTGAAAAGGGCCAGCACAGTATGTGCACTAGGAACTCTCAAGTAGCCATTTCTATTCTATAGCTAAGAAACACAATACTAAAAGTAAATTTCTTGAAAAGGAAATAAAGAAAATGCTAAACAACAACCAACAACTGTGCTAAGCTAAAATGCATCACAAGAATAAAATATTTGAGAAACAAACATGAAACTACTCTATCTGCTTTGGCTGCAGGAACATACATAGAATGGATTTCTAGTGGCTGCAGGAACAGTCGATGCTGGATTTCTAACTAAGTACTAAACTAATGCTAAAATAATAAGACAAAATACTCACCAAGTGGGCCCCCTTGGATAAATCCTCTAAACTAACAAGAACTCAAATGCTCGAACTCATAACTTTATTTCAATTATTGTAAATCATACATTCAAAGAGTAATGTATCAAAACTAGAGAATGAGAGTACAATGTCAAATCATGCAACTCCTTCCTGTATTATCACTCTCCCGAGGAAGGAGCATCATATTATTATTTATGCTATAGTTAAACGAGGTGTTCAACTCCATCACTGCGAGGACGCCATTTAGGGAAAATAGGGGAAAGTGTAGCGATGGCGGTTACGCATGCATGGAATCCGGTTAGACATGCAAGTCAGACGTAAACCCAAAACAAAAATAACGCCCATGCATGCTTGATCATTATTTTCCACAATAGGGTGGTTATATGCAGTTGCATGAAGAATCTTTGCTATCAGTTGCCTTTGACTTAGAGCAATTCCTCAGCTGGACGTTATGGAGCATGCCTAGCTGGCGGTTTCTTCCTCAACTTAGCACATTAAATCTACATGTCAAGGTCAATACACATAATAAATACACATCTATAACCACTCTAAGAAAAATTTATTAACCACATGCAAAATCAATATAGATAGTTCACATATTATGCCAAATATCATTAAAGCTTGCAGGGATATGATAATATGAAATGTCAATGGTTTGAGAGAAACATTATGCAAATACCAGCATTTAACATTAAATTCCATGACATCTATGAGAAAATAGACTATATATTCTACCCAAAACTAGACCAAAAACTAGGCTCGTCACTCCCCCCAACCTAACATTTTGTTGGTCCTCCAACAGGGGAAGAGTTTTTCTTCTGTTTGGTCAAAGCTTTGAAATTTGCAACTGAGAGTTGTCCAACATTAGTTGCTACAGTACGTGAGTTGGGGTCCCAATAGAATCCTCCCACTCTGTCAAACCTGTTCCATCTCTACCTTTTTGCAACAATGTCATTATGGTAAAATCTAATGTTTGGCATAGGCCATATGAGCATGGGTGGCTGAAAAGTCAGGGGAATCCAATGTCACCCTTTTGTTCTCCCAATCTCAATATATCTCAAAATTCTTTTTAATGTTGCAACATAATTGTGGATGGAATGAGGCTCAACCTGTTTTAGCTCATCAGTCAAACTATTCCATTTCTTTGATAAATATCTCCTCATGGTGTCCTCTCTTGCTGTTGTCTTTACCTCATACTCAGTGTGAATTTCTTCAATCCAAGGCATAATCCTATTTCCATAACTTGGTCTGAGAAGCATTTTATGCCATTCTCTATAAATGTCCCTTGGGTTGCTTGATTCAACTCTAACATGTAGAGGGATATCAGACTCCAATTATCTATAGGCACCATGTTTCTATCCCCAACTAATTTCATTTTGTACCTAAGACATAAGTGCTCTCAATTGAATATCTGCAACATACAACAATGGATTCCAATCATGGTCTTTTGTGATAGCATGATTATGTGAATAAAATTCACATAGCAAATTCTTCATTTTAGAGGAGGCAATCCTATAAGCATTGAAGAATTCCATGGGGGTGTCAATAGAAGGATTCAAACTTGAGGCAAGTCTTGACATCTTAAAAGAGAGATACTTCTCTTTCAGGAGCAGAGCATAGACCCTTGGAAGATCTCTACATTCCATAATCTTTGGTGCCAAAGCTACCATATCATCTACCGTCTACTTCAGGGTGGCAATTTCTGCATCTTTATCCTTAATTTCTCATCCTTCTTCCTCCCTTCTTTGTATTTCTCTCCATAAATTCAAAATTGCTACATGTACTGAAAAACTAGGAGGATTATGAATGCCTACTAGTATTTTTGTTGATGGCGGCTCCTCATATGACACTATTTTCATGGACTCAGGCTATCTAGTTATCTCCAGTTGTAAGGGTGTTGTTTCTTCTTCCTTTTGCTGTAGGAACTCCTACTCGAGTTTTGGTTGTTGTTGTAGGACCTCTTGCTTGTGCTGCAGGAAGTCTTGATTTTCCTCCAATTCTCCTACAATGTTAGCAAGATCGTCCAGTATTATGTTTGTTGCTCTCTTAAATATGTCTTCTCCTTCTTCAACATTCTCCTGCTCCATTGGAGCTTCATGGTCTTCATGTGAGGTCTCACCAGGTTTAGGGCTTTCCTGTAGAGGTGTACCAATTGCAGGCCTGACTGGTCTTGATTTCTTGGGAGGTTTCTCACATTTTCTTTTGGCTGCAGGATGAATAGTATCAACCTTCCTCTTCTTAGAACTTGGCACTTTTATTTTTACAGGTTGTGTTTTATCTTTCCCTTTTCTCATTTTTACCTCTCTGTTGTGCCCTATTTTTCATGAGGGTTTCAAGAGGAAATTCATCATCAAAATTTGAGGAAGAGCTTTCTTTTTATGAGTGCTTAGTTCCAGAAGAACTAATTTCTATAGCTTCTTCTCCTGCAGGAAGATTTATACTAGAGCCAGCACCAGAAGTTGAAGCACTAGGAATGGCTTCAGTCATGCTTACTCTCCTGCTAGACCGATAAGATTGAGGTATAGCCCTAGGTGGCAAGTGCTTAACATTGACAAACTCTTCCCAATGATAATTTTGATCAACATTGATAAAATCTTCCAAGTCATTCTAGATACATCATGTAGAGACTTTTCAACTAGCAATTTAATCAAGCAATGGTGGGAAGCAAAATTATCCCTACCTTTCTGGGTCTCAACCGCATGATTGAGAGAAGATTGTATAACACATTGGGAAAATTAATCCTTCTCTCCTGCCTCATATGATTCAAAATCTTGAAGTGGACATAATGAAAATTTGACTGGCAACCCTCACAGGTGATGTATTTGATAACATACACAACTATCTGCTTCCACGGCTCTAGCAAAGACATTCTCTTTGCACCCTGTTTATCTATGCTCAATGGGGGGGAGCTTGGCTATGTAAATTCAACCCTGGATGACCTGGCATCCCTGGAAGTAGGGTAATTTTCACCGTTAGTAGGTAACCCTGTAACCTCTGCAATTCTTTCCTCTATTGCCACAACTTCTAACCCTTTTACTGTGGCTTTTCCTTCTAAAAACATTTGGGAAAATTCAAGGGCAATGCCTTCATCAAAACCATCCAACTTCAAAAAGTAATCTATCCATCCATAGTTTTGAAATTCGGCCAAGCATTGTGCATCCTCCAGTAAAATATCATGTACCATGGGTTCATTTTGAATTAATCCACCTCACATTGTCTGCAATCAAACAAACGCTCAACAAATTCTTTCCTGCAATTCCCTTTCTTTCTTGCAATGCCCGTCTGAAAATCAAATGCACTTCCCTGTAGTGTCTGCTAAATTCCAGGACCAACCTGCTAAATTTCTAGTGCTAGTGTCGATTGAATTTCCTTTCTTTTGTTTTTCCTTTTTGCTTGAAAATCAAGATTATGACAGGGAAATAATGGCAAGAAAAGGAGTGTTAAAGGGAAATTATGATAGGAAGAAATGGCGACTGCATTTTTTGTCACTTCACAAATGCAAGCCATCCTTTCAATTTCAAATCAGCTCATTTTTAAATTTCTGACACAGCCTAATATGGTTTGACACATGGGCAATAAATTCACAAAATATTTGCATCTTTTTCATTTCCCTCCCCCCAACCTAAATTTGGACATGTGTCCACATATGTGAGATGGGAGTAGTGGTTGACAGGAAATGATGGCATTTTATGCAAATGTCTATACTAACATACAATGATTAAATGAGCACACTTAAAAGATGATTAAAGATAGAGATTAATGCACACATACCTGAATGTGTGGAAGATTTTCTGAAAAGATTGCAGATAAAGTAACACTCACCTTGTTGGAAAATAAATTGAGCAATAAATGAAGTGAAATGAGCTGAGGTGGAATGAAGTGATGGAAGAGAGAGAAAGGTGGTGATAGATGGGTGGATGGGCGGATGGCAAAGAAATGGAATTCCATGTAAGTGAAAGTATTTATTATGAAATGTACATACCTCAATTAGGATGAAGGAGGGACACTAGGTCCACTGCCTTTGGCTGCAGGAAGCTCTGAGTGTTGGGTAAATTGTCCCATGAACTCTTCTTTAGAAGCTGGCTTATGGTATAATCTGAGACAATGACCATTGACAAGTAATTTGAACCTGATAGGGTCAATGGTGGTGAGCTGAATAGATCCATTAGGAAAGACCTCAGCAACTTCGTATGGTCCTAGCCACCTTGTTTGTAATTTTCCTACATTGTCCTGGTATCATGAATCATAGAGCAAGGCCCAATCTCCCGGTTTGAACTTCTTATCCTTAATAAATTTTTCATGCCACTTGATCCTCTGATTCTGCACTATTTCAGTATGCTACAGGGCTGCTCTTCTTATTTCATCCAAAGCATTTAGCTACATGATTCTTTCTCTCTATGCTTCAGAAATATCCATCCCTAAATCCACTACAGTTTGTAGAGTCTTATGTTCAAATTCAATTGGCATCATAGTTGTCTTTCCATACAACAAATCAAATGGGGTGAATCCTGTAGTTGTTTTCCAGGTTTTCCTATAGGCCCAAACAACTTCTGGTAATATGTTTCACCAATCCTTTCTATGGACAACTACTGTCTTAGTTAGAATGACTTCAATTTCTCTGTTGGTCACCTCAACTTGGCCATTAGCCTAGGGGTGATAAGGAGTAGACTTTCTATGCCTTATATTATACTCATTAACTAGTGTTGCAAAAAGAGTTGATGTGAATTGAGCTCCTTGATCAGTCACTATTTCTCTTGGGACTCCATATCTTGTGAAAATCTCATAAAAAATAAAATATGTAACCTTGTTATCTCTTGCATGCTTCACGGCCTTAACTTCTACCCATTTAGTTACATAATCAGTGCATACCAATATATAAGGCTTACCATTTCATGGAGGGTCAATTGGTCCCAAAAAATCCAATCCCCACTTGTCAAAGGGAGTGATTAATACCTGGGGGCAAAGTGGAATCTCATCAGATCTAGTTGGTCTTCCCATTCTTTGACATCTATCACATTTTATGGTATACCTTCCTACATCCTTGTGGAGTGTTGGCTAGTAATACCCTGTGTTCAAGACCATTACTGTCCTTTTGGCTACAAAGTGTCCTCCACATGGTTCATTGTGACATGCATGTAAAATTTCATATGTCTCATCTTCTCTCACACATCTTCTCATGAAATGGTTAGGTCCAGTATAAAACAAACATCCAGCAATCCAAGAGAAAGGAAAATATTTTTCAATGAGTGCCTTTTTCTCTTTTGGGGAGAAGTGAGAAGGAACTCTACTTGTAACCAAGTAATTGGCTATGTCAACATACCATGGTATTTGTACACTGAGAGATAATAGATGCTCATCAAGAAAAGAGTCATCTATAGGTTGATTGTCTTCTAATGTAGTTAGTCTTGAAAGAAAATATGCAACATTAGCCTTCCCTGGCTTATCCACAATGGTTATATCAAACTCTTGCATCAATAATAACCATCTTTCCAATCTACCTGTGTTCAAAGTTTTATTCATGAGATACCTAATGGTTGCATGATCACTGTGCATAAAGATTTGGTAGCCCATTATGTAATCTCTGAAATTTTTTAGTGCATAGATTATTGCCAACATCTCTTTCCCTGTCACTGTATAATTGAATTCAGCTCCTTGTAAATTTTTGCTGAAAAAATAAATAACATTTTTAGCAACTCCCTCTTTCTGTCCTAAGATTGCTCCTTTGGCATAATCTGATGCATCAGTGTGGATTTGGAAAGGAAGCTCCCAATTGGGTCCCTTAAGTACAAGAGCATGATTCAAAGTTTCTTTCAAGTCAGAAAATGCCTTGTCACAAGCTTCAGTCCATTGAAATTTAGCATCCTTAGTGAGAAGGGTATACAATGGTGTTGCTACCTTGCTGAAATCCTTGATGAATCACCTATAATATCCTGCATGACCCAAGAAACTCGTAACATCCTTCTATTTTGTAGGTGTAGGTAGATTTGTGATTACCTCAATTTTTGTAGGATCTACTTGAATTCCTTTGTAGGAGATGTAGTGGCCAAGAACTACACCCTCTCACATCATCATGAAGCACTTTTCACTATTTAAGGACAAGTTCTGATCTTCACATTTCTGTAGGACTCTCTTGAGATTTTCCAATGCTTGATTAAAATCAACACCATAAGTGGTGAAGTCATCCATATAAATCTCCATGTAATCATGAGAAATGTCTAAGAATATGCTAATGACTGCCCTCTAGAAAGTTGCAGGTGCATTGCACAATCCAAATGGGAGTACCGAATAGGAATAGGTCCCCCATGGATAGGTAAATGTGGTATTCTCCTGGTCTTCTAGTGCAATTTGGATCTACTTGTAGTTGTTGAATCCATCTAGAAAAGAGAAGTATTGCTTTCCTCCAAGCGTGTCCAAAACTTGATCAATAAAGGGTAAAGGAAAGTGATCCTTCTTGGTGGTAGCATTAAGTTCCCTATAATCAACACAAGTTCACCATTTCCCTCCTTTCTTGGGCATAATCACTAATGGAGAAACCCACTGACTATCTGAAATGGGGTAGATAAATCCTGCATCTAGCAATTTTTGTAGTTCTCATTTCACAATCTCTCTTAGTGTAGGGTTAATTCTTCTTTGTGGCTGTCTTACTGGAGTGCAATCATCTCTGATATAAATTTTGTGTACAAAGTTTAGGATCCAACCACTTCATATCATGATAATCACATGCAAATGCATGTTGATGGGTCTTCAATAGGCTCACTAATAACAATTGTTTTTCTTCATTTAATTTACTATTAACATTCATATATTTTCCCTCTAACACCTAGACTTGTATAGTTAACTCTATCATGGCTACTTCATTAATACAGGGTACCTTTAGTTCATACATCAACAATGTATGGAACATACTTGTTGTTGTAGGAACTCTGTTTGCAAGGATAGTGGTTGCAGGAAGATCATTTGCAGGAACAATGTCTGCATGAATAGTGGTTGTAGGAAGAGTAGACAAAAGTGTCCTGACCGAAGTAGAAGATGATGCTTCCTCCACTTCATAATGGTTTTGAATGAGGTTAACCAACACTTCATCCTCATCTTGGAGCTGCATGAAAGAGCTTCTTACTAGCATCATAAGTTGCGCCATAAAATTAACTTCCTCGACCTCTTCACCAACATGGGGCCAAACAAGATCATCTTCATCATGAGATGGCTGAGCAAGTGGATAAAGAACAAAAAATTTAGTACTCCTTCCATCTGAAATGGTCATGTCACTTGATCAACATCCAATGTATGCACCATCCCCAAAAATGATGCAAAAAATGTTGGCCTCCTACAATGATTTTAATAATTATCCTTTACAACCATGACTCAGAGATTGGGCATCTAACTTGAATAACTATCTCAATCATCATGAAGGTGCATTTAAATTGTCAACCTAGGCACATGAACTTGAAATGGGCTAGCACAGTATGTGCACTAGGAACTCTCAAGTAGCCATTTCTATTCTATAGCTAAGAAACATAATACTGAAAGTAAATTGCTTGAAAAGGAAATAAAGAAAATGTTGAACATCAACCAAAAACTGTGCTAAGCTGAAATGCATAATAGGAATAAAAGATCTGAGCAACAAACAAGAAACTACTCTATCTCCTTTGGCTGTAGGAACAGACACAAAATGGACTTCTAGTGGCTGCAGGAATAGTCAATGCCATATTTCTAACTAAGTACTAAACAACAAGTAATACTAAACTAATGCTAAACTACTAAGACGACTTACTCACCAAGTGGGCCCCCTTGGATAAGTATCCTCTAAATTAACAAGAACACAGATGCTCGAACTCAGAACTTTATTTCATTTTCTATAAATCAGGCATACAAAGAGTAATGTATCGAAACTGGAGAATGAGAGTGCAATGCCAAATCATGAAACTTCTTCCTCTATTATCACTCTCCTGAGGAAGGAGCATCAAATTATTATTTATACTACAACTAAACAAGGTGGTGAACTCCATGACTGGGAGGACGCCATTTAGGGAAAACAAGGGAAAGTGTAACAATGGCGGTTATGCATGCATGGAATTCGGTCAGACATGCAAGTCAGACGCAGACCCAACATAGCAATAATGCCCATGCATGCTCAATCATTATGGTCCACAATAGGGCAGTTACATTCAGTTGCATGAATAATATTTGTTGTCGGTTGCCTTTGACTTGGAGCAATTCCTCAGCTGGACGTTATGGAGCATGCCCAATTGGTGGTGTCTTCCTCAACATAGCACATTAAATTTGCATGGAAAGGTCAGTACGCATAATAACTACACATCTATAACCACTCTAAGAAACATTCATTAACCACATGCAAAATCAATCTAGATGGTTCACATATTATGCCAAATATCATTAAAGCTTGTAGGGATAGGATAATATCAAATTTCAATGGTTTGATAGACATTATGCAAATACCAACATTTAACATTAAAGTCCATGACATCTATGAGCAAATAGACGATAGATTCTACCCAAAACTAGACCAAAAACTAGGCTCATCACATTTAGTGATGCATGCTTTGTTGTTGATTGGTATAGTAATGCATTATCATGAGGAGGGACACTTGATTCACAAGTGTGTAGGTTATTTTGGTTGGTTGAGGAGGGCATAGTGGGAAACAAATTGGAATGCCAAAAAATTAGAGATTCTTAAAAAATGCATTCATTTAAAGCTTAGATGTAGATGCATGGACCATATGGACATGAGAGTTGGCTTCTTTTTATTAGAATTATATTCAGTGTGATTGGGATCAATGCGAATCAAGTGAGTGGGTAGATACATCGATTCCACAATATCTAACCCCTTTATTTGTAGCAAAATCCTCTTTAGAATATGAAATGGAAAGATAACTTGACTATGACCATGTTTCAGATCTTGTACAACCAAGACATGTCTATGTAGTTGTTGCATCACATGGGAATGAAGAGGGATCAAACTATTGGTTGGCACAATGTGTATAGGGAAAGAAGAAGCTAACACAATCGATGATATATGATGATGGGTTCATGTATCCTATAGGTTCAATTGTTGTTGAATTTGTAAAAACTATATCATAATTGAAATTTTTTCATCTATTACCATCTAGTTATTAGTTATTAGTTATTTTGATGATGGGTTCATGTATCCTATAGGTTCAATTGTTGTTTTCAGAACTTGGTTGTGAATGGCATACCTGCATTTGAAGACTATGAGAAACACAAAACCATTCTCATGTATTCACACTTATTATAGCAACAAATGTGAAGTTATTGAGACATCATGCTAGACCAAAAACAAAGTAACTATGAACAATTAGTAGTGTTGATCATGAATCATTACTCGATACTCTAAAGGTAAGAGATGACCCTTCTAACACACTTGAGTAGTGGATCGCTTGCTGTATGCAATAGGTATGATATTTTTCATCTTATTTTGATTAATTTTCATAATAATTAAAATTATTGATCTACTAAGGTTCATCATTTAAGTTGTCTAGAATAATATAGATTTGTTATTCTAAGCATCTTTTTTAGTTTGCATTACCATTTCATCATCATTTAGGTTGTTTAGAATCATATAGATATGTTATTCTAAGCATCTTTTCTATTTTGTGTTACCATTTCATTATCATTTAGGTTTTTTAGAATAATATAGATTTGTTATTCTAAGTATATTTAGTTAAACAAAGAAACTAATGAAAGTGATAAAAAATAATAATCATATAGATTTTTTATTCTAAGTATACTGAGATTTTCGTGGCATGATGGACCATGGAGTTGCTACAACAATAGCCAGTTTTGATCCTTTGGAAGAGGTATGCGACAGATTAGTAAATTTGAAATTATGTTTTCTCTTCTATGGTCTATTATTGAAAATTTTCATTATACTTGTATGTAGTTTAATTGCTATCTTGATGGTTACTATAGGTGCTTTTCACTCCATATCATCAACATGCTACTATTGTGGAAGAGCGTGATGATTATTTGTTTGTGATTATTTTATTATATTCCATTCCATAGTTTAGTTTCTATATATTAACATATATGTACTTATTATTTTATTAGTTGCATGTCTAGATGAATGAAGAGAGGAGGACTAGTGGGCACATTCGAAAGACAAAAGAATCAACAGAAGCTCCATCTAGATGACAGTGAAGGCAACGCATGATTTCTCTCCCTCCCCTAGTGGGAAACGACTATGCAGTAGGGTCGTTTGTTGTATGCCTACGTAGAATTTTGTAAATCCTATATTTGATAGCAACTCTTGAATGATGATATCGTGCGTATTGTGTAAATTGTATCTTGGATGTTGTAGGTATGGGTGTTGATCATGACTTGTGACTTATGATTTGCATGTATTCAAGTGCATACTTTATGAGTTAATCAAGTATACTTTGTGACTTACGTGTATTCCAATGTATAATTTACAACTTATGTGTTTTCATTTGTATACTTTGTATTCATGTTTGTACTTTACAACTTACGTGTATACTTTGTGACTTATGTGTATTCCAATATATACTTTCTGAATTACATGTTTTCATGTGCATACATTGTATTCATGTGTGTACTTCATGACTTACATGTATTTGAGTGCATGCTTCACTTATTTACTAAATTGTAGCATAAACTTACCCATTTGAACATGTTGGAACTATCAGTTTAGTCGCACAATGAACAAAGTGAAAGTTACACCACCTTGCAACTTTACACTACAATGCATCTAACCCTTTTTCCATTGATTGAAAACTTAAAACCATGGGTAAATGCCTTAGAGATATCAAAAAATGAGAGAGGTTATTATAGAGGGGACCTAGGTGATCTCATAGCCTCAGATGGATTGTTTCTATGTGACACAATTTCTGAGTAATATCTCATCAAAGATTGCTGCCTTTTTGCACTTTGGATTCTTAAGGGATATTATTGGTACAATGTAGCTAAGACTATTTTTGTGTGTTTGGGTGTGAAACAATACCATTCCTAGCATAAACCC